>CM052669.1:444178-475624 GCA_028533165.1 Leontopithecus rosalia
ACTGGACTGGGAAAATGTGGCACATATACACCATGGAATATTATGCAGTAATCAAAAATGATGGGTTCGTGTCCTTCGTAGGGACATGGATGAATCTGGAGAACATCATTCTCAGCAAATTGACACAAGAACAGAAAATGAAATACTGCATATTCTCACTCATAGGCAGGTGAGGAAAAATGAGAACACATGGACACAGGGAAGGGAGTACTACACACTGGGATCTATTGGAGGGAATAGGGCAGGGACAGCGTGGGGGACGGGGAGCTGGGGAGGGATAGCCTGGGGAGAAATGCCAAATGTGGGTGAAGGGGAGGAAGGCAGCAAAACACACTGCCATGTGTGTAGCTATGCAACTATCTTGCATGCTCTGCATATGTACCCCAAAACCTAAAATGCAATTAAAAAAAAAAAAGTAAAGCGTGGCCAGCTCTGTGAGACTCTGTGACCTGGACTCCAGCCCTGGGCTTTTCTCCCCTCTGACAAAAGCAGCCTCCACTTCTATCCCTTGCCGGGGGGATCGGCCAATGTGACTCAGTTGTTTACTGTGCCCTGGACTCCTTAAAACACTCATGTGCATGCACACCCACATGCACAGGCACACACGCACATGTACACATTTTCTTGTTTGTAGGCTTCTATGATTTCAAAAGGTCAAATGCAAATCTGACATTTTACTTCTTTTGTTTTGCCATAAAAAGTATTTTCTTTTCTTGTCAACTTTATTTTGCCACTGCTTGCTTTCCAGAAAAATTTCATAGTTATAGAAAATTTTCAGATATTCTAGGAAGATCATCTTTGTGCCAAATTAGAACTTACTGAAATTTCATACACCCAAGAGTTACATTTAGGTCACACTTTGCCTTGATGTACATGAGTTACAAAACCTGCATAGTTTGGATAAATTAATTCTTTGTGCTAAAATTTCCATCATTATTGCAATGATAAACCCACTGAAGGAGGCCCAAGTGCAGTGATTAATTTGTTCAAAAATATGTGTTTTTCTTGGTAAGATTCTGAGCATTTCCTTAAAAATGAATAAAATCAGAAGATACAAATGCTTCCAAGTGGCAGAGGTGGTGTTTGGCCTCTCAGTTCAGGTGCCTGATAAAAATGGCAAAGCCTTGGCCACTATCCTGGGATCCAACATATACATGGAATTTTATTATGGAAAGTCACACATTTCTGTTCAATTTTTAACTTCCTGTGATTTCAAGTAGAGGTTATTAATTCACATAAACCAGTGTACATGTTCCCGAAAATGTGTCAAACTGAAGTGTAATAACAGTACTTTGCATTTGAGTATTACTTTGCAGACTTTTAAAGAGTATTTCTATTTTCTCCTTTATGTTTCCAATAGTTCTGAGAGAGAAAAAAGAAATTATTTTTCTCATTTTTCACTAAAAACTTAAAGCAGGAGAAGTGACTTCAAGATCCCAGCAGCAGTTATTGGGAAAAGTGAGACTAGACCCAGCTCTCCTGACCACAAACTCGTGATCCAGACAGAAAACGGCCGATACTTAAACTCTCGGTGAGCACTGGAGGGGCTGAAACCCAAGTCAATCCAAAACACCTCTGGGCATCGAAGAGTCAGTGACCTAGAGTGAACATTCTGGGGTTCTGGGGTATGTGTGGGCAATTTAATCACGCGTGACACTCACTTGTTTCCCTCTGCTTTTTCAGAGAGCAGGCTTTCCTGTGGTAGCTGAGATACCAGGAGGGTCTGAGCCTGTAGCTGACACTGTTATAGGCAACATGGTAAGCAGCATCTCCTGTTGCTGCTTTAGGAGAGGCACCCCCAAACCCTATTCAACCCAACTCATGTGCTTTATGAAAAACATTTACTACTGAACCATTCAAAAGCAGAGCGATGCAAAGTTCATCACCGCTCACCCATGCGCTGGCTATCCCTTTAATAATTAATTCTCACTTCACTTCTTTTCCACAGCATCTTCAAATGTCATAGGGTAGAGGCCCTAACTGCTTTTTCTAACACAGGGGATCTCCCTTGTCATGGAACCTACACACCTAACAGTGTGATGTGCCCAAGAAATCCAAACAATCAGTCATGATTAAAGTCCCATCTCCTTAAATGACGCCCACAGTCAGGATGAGTCCACTTTACACTGTCAGAGGTTCACTTAGGAGCATAAGTGAGAAGAAAACACATGAGCGGACATGGCTGCAGGTCTGTCCAGGAACAATGGATCTGTTGATGAACAGAAGGCCCCTGGAATCGCAGCAGTGGGAGGGATCTGGGTGTGAGAAGCAGTAAAGCAGCTTCCAGAAACAATCAGATCAAAGCACCCCAGAGGCCAGAGGGGCTCTGCGCTTTGTCCACAAAGGGATTCCACAGGGATGACCAGACAGAGGAGAATATGCACACAGAAAGGCGTTTAGTCAACAGGCACGGAAAGACACTGGAAGCGTTCTCACCTATGTGGGTCTGGGCCATGACGTCTGCCAGCCTGTGGGCGGCCCCGCTGCCCCCGCTCTGCGTGGAGGACGAGGAGGTGGTGGATGTGGTGGAGCCGTGGATGGCCTGGCTGATCCAGTGCTCCATGTTGATGCTGCCTTGGCTGGAGGTAGGGGTGCCCTGGGAGTCCCCCTGCACTGAGCCTTCATCTTCTGAGCCAGAAGAGGTATCTGTGTAAGAAGAAAGGCGATTTGCTATATATTGCAGCAAAAACACATACCGCAATTTCAGTCCCTCTCCAAACACAGATTGACTTCACCTAAGTCTCAACAGTCGTTCAATGACTTTTTGCTGTAGACTCTCTTGAGAAGTGAAACCACTTTTCAGATAATGAACCATTTCTTTTGGAGTAATGAATTTTTCATCCAAAACACCTTAAAGAAACATACCATAAGATGTTTATTTTGACAGTGTAATCTCAAAGACACACTCACCCATTTCCTATACACAACAGTTTCAGAAGAAACCACGTGTTTTCTTGTGTCACCCACAAAGTAGGAGCATGAGGGCCACGTTTCCTCAGGGATGCTGAGGCCTGTGCTGCTCTCCTGAGTCTCACAGTGTAACTATGTTTAGTCCTTGTTAGTCCTGAGATGTTCTTCTGAGCACTAATTTATTTCTAAGTCAGTGTGTGTTAGACACCCATGCAGCTCCTTAAGGATGGAGACGCTGATGCCAGTAGCAGGAGAGAAAGTAGAAGGTACTCAGGTGGAGTGGCCCCACCACCCTCCCTTTCCTCCGGTGCACACAACAACCTTTCATCACATTTTACACTCAAATGAAATCTATTCACTTTTATGGCATTGGTTTCTTGTGCATTCTCATTATTTACTGATTTTTCTACCTGTACACATTGGGTATCTTCGATTGTGATAAAATATATCAACTTTTTCATGGTAATTTATGAGAATATTTTTCATTTAATAAGTTTTCATGCAGTATCAAGGGTTTTGAGAATGAATTATTGGTATATTTGTTATTTAAACTTCAATGTAAGAATGACATTCAGAACCCTTCCTACAGGTGAGTTATGGGAGACGCCAGCTCAGGTGAGCAGCTCCAGAGCATCAGGTGAGAGGAGTCGTCATGGCAAATAATCTTAAGACATAGGTTTGTCTTTCAAAAGACAATAACTGCAAACAATATTCACACTTACTATCACTGTCACATGACTTGGGCTGTCCAGAAATTGTTTTAAAGTTTACTTGTTAAAAATTTGTTAGAAAAGCAACAATATTAAGAGCTTGAAAATTCTCTATCACCCTGCCTTTGAAGAAAACGTACACAATTTATATCAAAAGTGAAACTGACACAGCCTGGAGACTTCTGAGAAAGGTACCCCCCCAAGTATCCAAATGGAGCACAACTATCTCCCCAGAACGTCTTCTCATGACTCGTTACAGTCTTTCATTCCTAACTCCCATCCACCTTTTCCAAGAAAGCTGCAGAATAATATGATGTAGACACTCCACAGAATAACAGCAAAGCAAACAAGCCGCATATGAAAGGGATGATACTGCATGACCAATGGTGACCAGCATTAAATACCACGGACAGGAATTAAGGTTGATTTAACATTCAAAAATGAATCAATGTTGTACACCGTATAGAATTAAGGGAGTAGAACCACATGTAACCTTAGAAGACAGAAAAGTACTGACAAATTCAAGATTAAAAACTCAACAAACCAGGAGTAGAAGCTAATTTCCTCAACCTGTTAAAGTGCATTCATGAAAAGTCACAGCTAACATTGTATTTAATGGTCAACAATGGAATGCAGTTTCCCTACGATTCAGAACAAGACAAAGATATGCCCTCTTGCCATTTTTATTCAACATCATCTGGCAGTTTCCAGCTAATAAATTCAATTAATAAATTTAGTAATAAACTAAAGACATCCAGGTTAGAAAGGAAGGAATAAAAGAGTCTTTATTAATAGATGACCATAGATGCAGAAAACTGTGAGAAATCTACCAAAAATGCTTCACATTACTAAAAATTGAGTTTGATGAGGTCACAGGACACAAGATATACATATATTAACAATAAACCTGAAAATGGAATTTATCCTTCCATTCACAATAGCATCAAAAGCATAAAACATTCAGCACAACTTCTAACAAAAAGGTGCAAAATGTGTACACTGAAAACTAAAAACATCACTGAGAGAAATTAAAGAAGATTCAAATAAATGGAAACAAAATAAATGGAGACAGAATAATAATCATGGATTGGAAAACTCAGTATTATCAAAACAGCAATTGTTCCCAAAGTGTTCCATAAATTCAAGGCACTCCCTAATAAAATCCCAGAAGGGAGGCCGTGTGTGTGTGTGTGTGTGTGTGTGTGTGTGTATGAAATTGAAAGCTTATTCTCAATTTTATTGGGAAATACAAAGGAACTAGAATAGCCAAAATAATTTTGAAAAAGGAAAACAAAGTTGGAGGACTTCACTATCTGATTTCAAAACTTTAAAGTCACAGTAATGAAGGGAGTGTCAGCACAAGAATTGACATATATATGTGTGTGTGTGTGTGTGTGTGTGTGTGTGTGTGTGTGTGTGTGTGTGTGTCAAAGGAACAGAATCAAACCCAGAAATAAAGTCTCATATTTATGGTCAATTAATTTTTGAAAAAGGTCTCAAGACAACTCAGAATAATATGATGTACCCAGTTACCCACACCCCAAAAAGAAAGCATGGGAAAAAAATTCACTTAGATCCCTACTGCACGCATACCAATTAACTCAAAATGGATCACAAATCTAAATTAAACAACAGTAAGACTATGAGATTTAAAACTTCCAAAAACATAATCCAAAAATTAGTAAACTGGACTTCATCCAAATAGAAAACTATTAAGTTTTTAAAAGATGACTATCTCCCTACAGCTAATGCGACAAATTAGCTTGATTGTAGTGGCTTATAACAACACACATATTTATTATCCTACAAATGGAGAAGTCAGAAAATCTGAGTGTCAGCAGAGCTATGTTCCTTTCAGAGGCTTCAAAGGAGCCTTTCCCAACTTCTAGAGGCCACTTGTGTCCTTGACTGACAGCCCTCCCCATCTTTTCAGAGCATCACTGCATTCTCCGACTCTTCCTCTTCTCTAGTAAGGACCTTCTTGATTACAGTGGGTCCACTTAGTTAAGCCAGGATAATGGTCCCATCTCAAGATCTTTAAATTAAACATGGCTGAAAAATACCTTTTACCACTTAAGGTAACACGTTCATAAGTTCCGAGGATTAGGACATGAATATCTTGGGGGAGGGGTATTTATTCTGTCTACCACAGAAGAGTCTGTCCTTCCGTTGAGAAACTGTACATCTGTAAAAGCCTTATGTTCAGATTGTATAAGGCACCTATAACCCATATCATGACAACCAACCCATTTAAAACATGGGCAAAAAGTCTGAACAGATGTTTTACCAATTAACATATACAAATGGCTATGAATAGGAATTAGCACATTAAAAGCTAATAGGCATATTAAAAGATGCTTAGCATCATTGTTTCAAATTAAATACACAATGATATTCTATTTCACATCAATTAGAATGGCAAAAATAAAAATACCAACAATACCAATTGCTGATGATGTAGAGAAACTGGGATGCTCATATACTGCTGGTGGGAGTGTAAAATGGTGCAGATATTTTGTAAACAATTTGGCAGTTTTTAAAAAGCGAAACATAAACTTAGGGTAAAATTCAATCATTGTACTAGTTGGCACCCAACCAAGATAAAGGAAACTATATGTATACACAAATATATGTACATACATAATGTTGACAGCAGCATTATTCACAATTGCTAAATACTGGAAACAATGAATAACCAATTGGTGAATCAATAAAGAGAATGCGTTATATCCATCTAATAGAGTATAATTCAACAGTAAGAAGGAATAAGCTACTGATGCATGGTACAACACGGACAAACTTCAAACAGGTAAAGGAGGTATAAAGAAGAGTAGACATTTGATGATTTTATATCATAAAATTATAATATAAAAAACTAAAAGCCATAAAATCATAGATTAAAATATTCTAGAAAATTTAGGGAGTGCTGTTACAATGTATAGGATTCTTTTCTTTTCAGAGCTAACCTTTCATCTGATATCATTCGCCATCAGCCTAAAGTACATTCTTTAGCACGTTTATAGTATCATTCTGCTGATAACACATTCTCTCAGCGTTCGCATTTTTGAATGTGCTATTTCACCGTTGTTTGTAAAGGAGATTTTTACTAGATATGAGTTGACAGGCTTTTCCCCTCCTTTTAGTACTTTAGAAAATGTCTTTCCATTGTCTTGTGGTCTCTATTGCATCTTTATGGAAATCATGCCTGGTTCAAATGCTTCTTCTCTGGAATGTAACGTGTCTTTTTCTTCTGAGTACTTCTGGGATTTCCTCTCAATCTTTGGATTTCAGTACTTTGCCTATTATAAACTTGGATGTGATTATTTTTATACTTGTTCTGCTCAAAGTTCACTGAACTTCTCAGGGCTGGACACTGGTATTTTACACCAATTTGAGAAAATTGTGACTCATTTCTTCAAATACTTCTGCTCTTCTTTTCCTTCTTGTATTACAAGTATGTTTCCATTGTACCACAGGAACTTGAGGTTCTGCCAATTTTTCCTTAATTTTTGTTTCCCTGGTCTTCACTTTGGTTAATTTCTCTTCATCCCTCTTAAAGTTCATCCATCTTCCTTCTACAACCTGTTAAGCCCATCCAGAGAAATTTCATCTCAGTATTGTGTTTTTCAGTTTTAGAGCAATGTCTCATGTATTCTTTCCAACCCCACATATGCACAGCTCCCCCTACCATCAACATTCCCTACTAGAGTGGTACAGCTGATATTTCTACACTGAAACATCATTATCACCCAAACTCCATAGCTCACATTAGGGTTTTTTCTTGGTGTTGCACAATATATGGGCTTGGATAAGTGCGTAATGTATCCACAATGACAGTATCATACAGAGTATCACATGATACTAAAATCCTCCTGCTCTGCCTATACGTCCCTGCCTCCCCCAGCCCCTGGCAGTCACTGATATCTTCACTATCTCCAGTCTTGCCTTTTCCAGGATGTTGTGTAGCTGAAATCACACAGCAACCTTTTCAGATTGGCCTCTTTCACTTAGCAATATGCAACTGAAGTTTCCTCCATGTCTTTTTATGGATAGCTCATTTATTTTTAGCACTGAATAATATCCCACTATCTGGATGTACCATTTTACTTATACATTCACCTACTGAAGGGTATTTTGGTTGCTTCCAAGTTTTGGCAGTTATGAATAAGGCTGCTCTAAATATCTATGTGTAGTCTTTGTGTGTGGACATAAGTTTTCAAATCCTTTGAGTAAATGCCAAGGAGTATAATTGCTAGATCATATGGTAAAAGTATATTTAGTTTTGTAAGAAACCACCAAACTGTCTTCCTAAAGGCTGTTCTATTTTGCATTAAGACCAGCCACGAATGAGAGAGAATTCTCACTGCTGCGCATTGTTACAAGCTTTGGTGCTGATGAAGTTCTGGATTCTGGCCATTCTGATAGGTGTGTAGTGATATCTTACTGTTGTTTTAATCTGCATCTCTCTGTAACATGTGAAGCATCATTTCCTATGTAGATCTGCCATCTTTATATCTTCTTTGATGAGGCATCTGTTAGTCTTTGGTCCATGTTTAATTTTACTTACTCATTTTTTAAAGACAGAGTCTCACTACTTTGCCTAGTCTGGAGCCAATTCTCAGGCACAATCCCACTACTGATCGGTGTAGGAATTCTGACCTGCTCCGTTTCCATAAGGTCACTGGGTTGACAATAAACTTAGCGTGGACAACTGATAGGCATAACTCACAACAACCTGGAACTCCTAAACTCAAGCGATCCTTCTGCCTCTGCCTCCTGAGTAGCTGAGACTACAGGCACATACCATCACACTTGGCTGGCCACTGTTTTAATCAGGTTGATTGTTTTGTTATTTTTTACTTTTAAGAGTTCCTTGAATATTTCAAATAAAAGTTCTTTATCATTTACATATTTTGTAAACATCTGTCTGTGGCTTGTATTTTAATTACTTTGAGTCATTCACATAGCAGAAAATGTTCATTTTTATTGGAGACTAGCTTATCAATTCTTTCAATTCTTTGTTGTATTATCTAAAAAGTTATCACCAAAGTCACCTAGATTTTCTCTTACCTTCTATAAATTCTATAGTTTTGCATTTTACACTTATCTGTCATCTATTTTGACAGGCAAGAATACAACACGTCACCACTATATGAATGAGGACAGTGGCTGTGTGATCTATTTTAATTTTTTTGAAGATGTAATGTCTGTCTAGGTATATTTTTTTCTCTGCATGTGGATGTCCCATTGTTACAGTACCATTTGTTAAAAACACTATATTTGCTCCACTGTATTGCCTTTGTTCCTCTGTCAAAGTTTAGTTGAATTTTTTTTTCTGGGCTTTCTAGTCTGTCCCGTTCATCCTTCTGTTTCTTCTTTCACCAATGCCACATGTCTTCCCTATAATCGAATTATATTAAGTCTTGAAGTTGGGTAGGGTCAGTCTTCAACTTTGCTCTTCTTTTTCAATATTGAAGTGGCTGTTCTGGGTCTCTCCAAACAAACTTTAAAATCAGTTTGTTGATATTAAAAAAAAAAAAAAACCTTGTTGGGATTTTGGTTGGATTGCACTGACCCTATATATAGAGTTGGGAAGGAAACATCTTGACAATACTCAGGGTTCCTATCCATGAACATGGACTACCTGTCCATTTATTTAGTTTTCTTGTGAATGAGTTTTGCAGTTTTCCTCATACAGGTATTTAATATATTTTGTTAGATTTTATACCTAAGTATTTCATTTTTGGGAGTACTACTGTAAATGGTTTTTTTAAAAATTATTATTTTTAGTAGAGATGGGGTTTGCCATGTTGGCCAGGCTGGTCTTCAACTCCTGACCTCAGGTGATCTGCCTGCCTCAGTCTCCCAAAGTGCTGGGATTATGGACATGAGCCATGGTTTTTACTTTCAATTTCTGCTTGTTCATTGCAGGTAAACAGGAAATTCCCTGAATTTTTGTATATTAAACTCACATCATCACTTATTAGTTCCAGGTTTTTCCTGTTTATTTTTGTTTTCTTTTTGATAAATTCTTTTGGATCTTCTACATAGGCAAGGATGCCATCTATGAACAAAGTTTTATTTCTCTTCCCAATGAATATATATTTTATTTTTTTTCTCGTCATTACTGCATTAGCTAGGACTTCTAGTACAATGTTGAACAAAAGTAGTGAGAGGAGACACCCTTGTTTTTCCTGATCCCCTTTCCAGATCTTAGTGGGAAAGATTCTAGTTTCTCACAATTGAATACGATGTTAACAGAAGGTTTTTTGTAGATATTCTTTATCAAGTTTAGGAAGCTCACCCCATTCCTAGTTTGCTGAAAGTTTTTATGAGTGTTAGATTTTGTCAAATGTGTTTTGTTTTTCTTTAGCCTGTTAATGTGATGAATTACATTAATTAGTTTTTGAATGTTAAACCAGCTTTGGATATGTGAAAAATTCCACTTGGTTTTGCTGCACAATTCTTTTAACAGTGTTGGATTTAATTTGCTAATATTTTGTTGAAGGTTATTGCATCTATGTTCACAAGAGATGTTCCTCTATGGTTTGCTTATATTTTGTTCTAGTTTTGGTATCAAAATGATGCAGGCTCCAAAGAATGAGTTAAAAAGTATTCCTAGGCCAGGCGCGGTGGCTCAAACCTGTAATCCCAGCACTTTGGGAGGCCGAGGCGGGTGGATCACGAGGTCAACAGATCCAGACCATCCTGGTCAACATAGTGAAACCCCGTCTCTACTAAAGATAAAAAAAAAATTAGCTGGGCCTGGTGGCGCATGCCTGTAATCCCAGCTACTCGGGAGGCTGAGGCGGGAGAATTGCCTGAACCCAGGAGGCGGAGGTTGCGGTGACCCGAGATCGCGCCATTGCACTCCAGCCTGGGTAACAAGAGCGAAACTCCGTCTAAAAAAAAAAAAAAAAAAAAAAAAAAGTATTCCTCAGCTTCTATGTTCTGAAAGAGATTGAGAGAATTGGTGTAATTTCTTCTCAGATGTTTGATAGAATTTACCAGTGAACCTCTGGGACTGGCACTTTCTGTTTTGAAAGGTTATTAACTACTGATTCATTTTAACAGATATAGGCCTATACAGATTGTTTCTTCCTGTTCAAATTTTGGCAGATTCTGTCTTTAAAGAAATCAGTCCATTTCATCCAAGTTATCAAATTTGTGGCCATAGAGTTGTTAATAAAATTCCTTTATTATCCTTGTAATGTCCATGGGATCTGTAGTGATGTCCCTTATTTCATGTCTCAATTGGTAATTTATATCCTCTATTTCTTTCTTATTCTTGTGAGAGTTTTATAAATTTTCTCTCAAAGAACCAACTTTTGGTTTCATTGACTTTCTCTACTGATTTTCTGTTTTCAATGTATTGATTTCTACTGTTTCATTATTTGTCTCCTGCTTAATTAACCTGCTGTTATTTTTCTAGTTTTCTAAGGCAGAAGCTTACTGATTTTAGATCTTTAACATATGCATTTAAAGCTATAAATTTCCCTCTAAACATTACTTTCATTGCATCTCACAAATTTTAAAAAGGTTTTTCATTTACTTCAAAATTTTAAAGAAATCATATTTCCTCCTTGAGTAAGGTTTTATAAGTATATTGTTTAATCTCCTGATATATTTTCCAGTCATTTGTTACTGATTTCTACTTTATTGTGGTTAAGAACATTGTTGTTTCATTCCTATCCTTTTGAATTTGTTAAGGTCTGTTTTGTGGACCAAAACATGGTATACCTTGGTGAATGTTCTGTATTTTGTTTTTGGAGGAAATAGCCTATAAATGTCAATTATATACAGTTGACTTAAGATGTTAATTTCAATTTTGTCCTTACTGATTTTCTGGCTACTGAACTGGTCAATTTCTGATAAAAGGGGGTTAAAATTTCCAACAATAATAGTGGGTTAATTATTTCTCCTTGAAGTTTATCAGTTTTTGCTTTGGCATTTTGATGCTTTGCTAGGCAGAAACACATTTAAGGATTATTGCATCTTCTTGGAAAATTGACCCCTTTATTATTATGTAATTGTCATCTCTGGTAACTTCTCTTGATGTAAAGTCTACTCCGTCCCAAATTAACATCACCACTTCTGTTTTTCTGAATTAATGTTGGCCGGGTACAGTGGCTCATGTCTGTAATCCCAGCACTTTGGGAGGCTGAAGTGGGCGGATCACATGAGGTCAGGAGTTTGAGATCAACCTGGCCAACATGGTGAAATCTCGTCTCTACAAAAATACAAAAAAAAAAAAAAATTAGCTGGGCATGACAACAGGTTCCTGTAATTCCAGCTACTCAGGAGGCTGAGGTAGGAAAATCAGTTGAACCTAGGAGGCAGAGGTTGCAGCAAGCCAAGAGTGCACCATTGCACTCCAGCCTGTGCAAAAAGCAAGACTCTGTCTCCAAAAAAAAAGGTAGTGTTAACATTTTTATATTTTTCCATCCCTTTACTGTTGATCTATATATCTCTTTATATTTAAAGTGGATTTCTTATAGACAATATATAGTTGGGTGTATTTGGACTACTGACTTTGCAAGTGAGTAATGATATACAGTTGGATTAACATCTACCGTATTTGTTACTATTTTCTATTTGTTGCCCTTGTTCTTTTTGTCTTTCACTTTGTTTTTTTTCTTGTGATCTTAATTGAGCATCTTCTATGATTTATTTTCTTTCCTTTCTTAGCATATCAGTACCTTTTAAGTGGCTGCCTTGGAATTTGCGAAATAAATTTATAAGTAACCCAAGCCCACTTTCAAACAACACTATACTGCTTTCTGGATGATGCACGCCCCTTATAATAACAAAATAATCCTAATTCCTAATTGCTCTCTCCCATTCCTTGTGTCACTGCTATCATTCATTTCACTTATATTTAAGTATGTGTATCTGATACATACATAAGCATATATAACCAAATATACTGTCACTATTTTGAATGAACTGATATGTCAGATCTATTAAGAAAAATGAAAGTTTTTCTTCTACCTTCACTGTTCCTTTGACACTTTTTTTTTTTAACAGACAAGGTCTTGCTCTGTTGCCCAGGCTGGAGTGCAACAGCATCATTGTAGCTCACTGCAGCCTTGAACAGGATCCTGGGATCAAGTGACCCTCCTGTCTCAGCTTCTCAAAGTAGCTGGGACTACAGGTATGAGCCACCGTTTTTGGCTAATTATTTGTTTTAAAGAGACAGTGACTTACTACGTTGTCGAGGCTGGTCTCAAATAACTGGCCTCCTGCAATTCTCCCACCTTGGCCTCTCAGAGGGTTATGGTGACAGCCCCTGCACACAGCCTGAGCTCTTCTCTTCTTTACGTAGAGCTGAGTTACTGATCTCTACTATTTTCTCTCTAAAGAACTTTGAACATTTTTTGCAAGGCAGGTCTACGGGCAACAAATTTTCTCAATTTTTGCCTGGAAAGTCTACTTTTCCTTCACTTTTAAAAGATAATTTCACAGGGTACAGACTTCTAGGTTGATGAGATATTTTCCCCTCAATACTTTAAGTATTTCACTCCTCTCTTCTTGCTTTCATGGTTTTTGAGAAGTTGAATATAATTCTTATCTTTGATCTTCTATAGGGAAGGTGATTATTACTCTGGCTTCTTCGGTTTTTTTAATCTTTGATTTGTCGTAGTTTGAAAATTATATGCCCAAGTATAGTTCATCTTTGTTTTGTTTTCATCATTGTTGATTTTATATTTTTCCTGCTTGGTGTTTGAGCTTCCTGAGTCTACGGTTTGCTGTCTGGCATTAATCTGAGAAAATTCAGCCATTTTTGTTACAAATACTTCTTCTGTTCCTCTTTCTTCTCCTTGTATCACAGTTACGCATATTTTACGCCTTCTGTAGTTGTCCCATAGTGCTTGGATACTCTGTTCTTTTTTGCTTTTCAGTTCTGGAGGTTGGAGTTTTATATTTCCCTTCCTCCAGGTCAGAAGGCTCTGATAAAGCCCCAGTAGGTTAGTCTCTAGTTAACTAGCTTCCCTGGAAGGCAGATCAAGTGAAGGTTGCTCCTGCGTATTTAAAAAATGATTCATTTTCTCCTTCCCCTATAGTAAGTATGAGGGGATTTTTCTCTGATATTTACTTCAAGGACCTGGTTGAGCTTCTGATGGTACAACTCACAAAAGCACGGGTCCATGTGCATAAGCCTCCTGGGGGGTTTAACTCTCAGGCTTGGCCACACCTCACTGCAGCAAGTTGTCAATCACAGTTAAGATATTTCAATTCCAGCGCAGTTTCCTTGGAGCATTCTGTTCCGGCGTATGATGGTTCTCTGCTATTTTTTACCTGTCCATCCAATCTGGGGACAGTGGCTTGCCTGCAACCTCATGTCTCCTGCACGTTTAAGAAGAGTTGCTGATTTTTCAGTTGGCTCAGCTTTTTGCTTGTGAGGAAGAAGCGACAATTCCCAAGATCGCCAGGTATAGAACCTGAAGCTCCCTATCTCCATCATAGTAAAAAGTGTCTTCTTTTTCTCTGGCTCAAGTATTAAAATATTTTCTTTTAGTTCTTTGATACATTTTCTTTTGATTGCCTCAATATTTATAATTGTAGATTTAAAAACTGTCTTCTGCTATATCAGATATGTAGACAGTGCCTTTCAACAGAATTATGAGAGTCCTATATAGAACTTTAAACCTTCTTTGTAGCCTCATATATATATATATATATATATATATATATATAAATGTATAAACAGGTACAATTAATTTTACTAATATATTTTAACTCAAAATGTTCATACTATACTTTCAATAAAATAAAAATATTTTCTACTTTTCATATTAACTGTTGTGTCTTCCACACTCATAGCGAATTCAGTTCAGACCAGGCGCACTTCCTGTGCTCAGCCGCCGTGTGTGATGAGTGGCGACAGATCCAGTGTGATGGACTCCATCTTGCACAGTGTGCGTGCACATTTTACTGCCTTTCTTGACCACAGATTCTACCTCCTGTTTCTCTGTATATGCAGTGATTATTTGCTGAATATTACACATTGGAAAACATGTCGAGCATACTCAGGATCCCATAACCTTCCTCTGAAGCTTTCAGCTCTTGTTTTAGCAGGCAGTGCAGGCACTGCTGGGTCATTGTGACCATGGGCAGGCTTCAATTGATTCCTTGCTAGTGTGGATCTGTGAAGAGCTCCAGTCCTGCACCCACTCCAATCTCCACTTCCTGGACCTGGTAGGGTGGCCGTGCTTCGCTCACACCTGAGCTCTCCGCGCATTGTCTGTAGTGTTCTCCATGGAGAGAGCAAGCGCATTATGGGTTCATCTCATTCATTCTCCTGCTCTCAGGTTCTGGCTTACACAGTTGTGGTCCACAGACTGAAAACAGTCATTTCATTTGTTTCGTGCAGTTTTACAATTGTTTACAGCAGATGTGTGATTTGGGTCCCTTTCGTTTCATCACAGCTAGAAGCAGAAGTTTTGGAAAATTATTCTTGTATTTTCATATGTGAAAACTAAAGGAACGTTTCATCCATAGAATATTAGCATTGCAACAATCCTAATGAGACTTCCTCCAGAAACTATGATCCTGGTCAGCAACCAGTCATTTCACAGAGAGAAGATAAACTTCAAGAGTATTCTCTGAAGAGCAATGAAACTAAGGTAAGATCTAACTACTGTTACCAACAACCAAGAAAAATAGATCAGAGGAAATGCAGCTAAGATTTCATTGAAGTAAGCATAACAATAAACATGCAGACTACCACTAAGCACAAAACAGGCTGGGAGTAAAAAATTTTTATATTGATTTATGACTGTACACAACTGCCCCATGTGATGTTACTAGGACTCCTTATGAAAATTTACAAAATGTGTTTTATGGTTAACATAAAAATGCTAATCAAATAAATGCAAATATTTCACAAAAACATTTCAAATATTCTTTTATATTTTGCAAAGACATCTGCATAATGAGGTTTTTCATCACACATGACCCAATAACATTTCCCAGTGGCTGGATTCAATATGAGAAATAATCATAAACACAAATAATTGCACCGCTTCTTCCATTTTTAACTCATTTCTCTTATATAAAGTGGTCAAGAAAAATACCTATTGCCTTAAATACTGGCTAGTGCCAAAAATTTGGTTTAAAATTTTTTAAAACTTTTAAGTCCATTTTGTTAGTTACACAAAGAACGCATACAAATAAAATTTTTACCATAGGTTTTGGCAAATTGTAACCATAAACAAACAGGATTAAGCATATTATTTTTTTTGAGACAGCGTCTTGCTCTGTTGTCCAGGCTGGAGGGCAGCAGCACGATCATGGCTCACTGTAGCCTCAACCTTCCTCCCAAGTGATCCTCCCACATCAGCCTCCTGAGCAGCAGGGACTACAGGCACACACAACTATGCCTGGCTGATTTCTGTATTGTTTGTAGAGATGGGGCTTTGGAATGTTGCCGAGGCTGGTCTCAAACACCGGGGGGCTCAAGCAATCTGCCTGCCTCGGCTTCCCAAAGCGCTGGGGTTAGAAGCATGAGCCACCACACCCAGCCTAATCATTTTTAAACGGTCTCTAATTACGTATTATTATTTCCTCATTGAGATGGGGTCTCACTCTTGCCCAGGGTGAAGTGGAGTGGTGCTGCCTCAGCTCACTGCAACCTCTGCCTCCAGGGCTCAAGTGATTCTGCCACCTCAGCCCTCCAAGTAGCTCAGACCACAGGTGTCCGCAACCATGCCCAGCTAATTTTTTGTACTTTTGGTGGAGAAAAAATGTACAAAAGGCATTTTTGTACATTTTTCCCTGTTGTCCAGGCCGGTCTCAAACTTCTGGGCTCAAGCCATTCACCTACCCTGGACCCCTAAAGGGCAGGCGTTACAGGCATTAGCCACCATCCCTAGTCCCTAATTAGGTGCCGTGGCTTAATATTAAAATAAAGAAAGGGAGGAGCCCAAGGGAGCATGTTGGCAGAAAGAGCTCCCTTGCCAACAACCTTGCTAACATGGCATTCACTTCCTTGCCTGCTGGCACTGTGTTCTTGAGATGAACATGTATCTGTAAATACAACACAAAAACACCATAGGAACACCATGTCTCTACAGAAAATTAAGAATTAGCTGGGTGTGGTGGCATGCACCTGTGGTCCCAGCTGCTTGAGGGGCTAAAGTGGGAGGACTGCTTGAGCTCAGGTGGTCACAGCTGCAGTGAGCGACGAGCTGCGATCACACCACTGAATTCCAAACTTGGCGATGGAGTAAGACTTTGTCTCAAAACAAACAAAAAACAGCGAAAACCCAAAATGGTATGCTCTACGTTCTGTCCTATAAATCTCAGTACCTTCACTTGTAAAGGTACAAAAAGGTGACTACTCAGGAGCTGTCTGGAATAATGTGGCACATCCTCGACCTCAGTTCTGATTTGAATCATGTCCTGATGTCTCACCGCTTGCCAAGACCGAGCTAAACTTCAAAACATAAAAATACTCCCAAAAACGTTGTACTTTTTCAACTATTCATATTGTACCTTAAGTTTCTCTTGTAGTGGAAAAAAATGGTGGCATTTAAAGCGGCATGTAGCTTCAAAGTGGTATGGGAGGTGATTTAGGTCCTTCGAGAAGACAAGCTTGCAACAATGACGTGAACAAGGCTGGAATCAAAATCACAGAAACTAAACTCCAAAGAATGTGGGTTCAATCCACGTTTCTAACAAGTATCTGGGTAACCGAACTTTCTGCCTCACTTCTAACAAGTATCTGGGTAACTGAACTTTCTGCCTCACTTCGGTTATGAAGATCATGAGATGTAGTTTATAATTATTTGGGCAGCGTAAAATAGAGAATTTGGGTAGTTACGTAAAATTCAAGATTAAATAAAAGCAGTATTCTATAACAGAAATATAAATGGGCTATTACCTTCAGTGATTTAGATCAGGGGTTGGCAGGTCTGTGCACCCAATCTGGTCTGCTGCTCTTGTACATAAAGTTTTATTGGTACATAGGAATACCCATTTGCTATCACCCACGGCTGCTTTCACACCCCAAGGGAAGAGCTGAGTAATTGTAGAGACCTTATGGCCTACATAAGGAACTAAAATGCTATCTGGCACCTTGGAGGCAAAGTTTATGACCTTAATTCAGGTAACTGCCTAAATTGTCCAAGTCGCTTGTTCTAAAACAATACAACAATACAGCACACTTATATGAAGATTTGAGAACACATATGTACCAGCCTAATCAGAAGAAAAGTCCAATTTCACCCAGAAGACTACAAACTCTTCCCTTTTCCATACAAAAAATTAAATGAATAAAGCCATGTAAGATTTTTTACAGTATGTGTCGTACTGAGTCTTGGTGAAAAGTTAAAAATGTGTATTTATACAGATAGATAATAATGTTAATTTTCTTTCCAAATTTAACTCATACTATTTTTTCACTTCTTGTTCACAAAATTTGCATCACTGCACCATTACTTTGAAAATGAAAATCCGATAGCTGGGCTTGTTTACAATATTAAGGTGCCTGAACACGGCAGGCACCTCAGGAGGCAGTGTCGGGGAACGTGTCCCTTACCTGGAGGGGTATAGGCATCCATGGAGGTCTGCACGACCAGGGACCTGCGTTTTGAAGGCATAGGCACCGCCATCTTCCGCTCTTTGTGTTTGGCCAGAGCCGCCTGGACAGCTTCTGTGTGGACATCTGAAACAGAGAGAGCTTAGTCACTCAGTGCTCAGCTGAGGTCCCAGAGGCCAAGCTGCCCCCTCTTCTGTTCCTGGAGCACAGTTCATCCACCTTCTCAAACTCACCAACACATGGGTAGGTGAGGAAAAAAAACTCGTGTTTACGATTCCAGAAAAGACATTAAAATTCATTCGCAGACTTTTAATTACTAATTTTGTCACTGCAGAATCCATATCTATAAGCAAACACTGGCTGTAAAGTACACTGTAATTTTTCTTTTTAGGATGAATGGCCCTTGATCTTTGGAGATCTCTTTGTAGATCACACATTTGAGCCACCAAATCCTTTCACTGGACTGCTGAGGGTTGTGTGCACGCCTGGCACCCTTACTCATGCAGCCATGGTCACAGCTCAGCTGGGCACCAGCCACGGGCCAGGACTGTGTTGGCTATTGATATAGTTTGGCTGTGTCCCCACCCAAATCTCAAGTTGAATTGTATCTCCCAGAATCCCCACGTTGTGGGAGGGACCTAGGAAGAGATAACTGAAGCATGAGGGCCTTCTTTCCTGCGCTAGTGTTGTGATAGTAAGTTTCACAAGATCTCATGGGTTTATCGGGGATTCTGCTCTCACCTCTTCGTTTTCTATTGCCACCACCATGTAAGAAGTGCCTTTCACCTCCTGTCATGATTCTGAGGCCTCCCCAGCTATGTGGAACTGTAAGTCCAATTAAACCTCTTTTTCTTCCCAGTGTTGGGTATGTCTTTATCAGCAGCGTAAAAACAGACTAACATGACCATTAACACGTTTTGTGGCTATTACCCATTACATTAATTCCACACATTCACTGAGTGCCTCCTCTGTAAGGTGGTGCCCTAAGAGCTGCAGACACAGTGGTGACAAGGTAGGTGTGTCACCACATCTCACACAGGGCACTCCCTAATGGACAAGATGGGGTCCAGGTGACAGATGAAGCAGCGCCTCCAAACTGTGAAGCCAGAGAAGAACCCTCTTAATGCAAAATCAAGTAACAGGAATGAACCACACAGGCTACCAATATGAGAATCTTCAAGACACAGGCAAAAACCTGCTCAAGGGCCCTAAACTGTGAGAATGGTGTTGGCAGATAAAACACCACCAACAAAAATGGTCAGTGTGACTGAAGACGGGTTGGGGGAGGAGAGGATCCCCAGAATGGGGCAGTCTTCTCTGAAGCTGCGAGGATAATCCCACTGAAAGGGAATCAGACATGTCTTTCCTGCTTAAACCCTCCACACTGCTGCCTCAGACAGGACCCAGTTCCTGCCGCATCACGCACCCCAATCAGCCCATTATGCTGCTTGGTTGTGGTCATCCTTTGTGTGTACTTTCTTCCTTCCAACTAGATCAAGAGCCTGGTTTTCTGGCTAGTCTTTCTAATTCCCAGGTCAAAAACCAATATATGATTGACTTAGGTTCATGGCTAAAACCTGAAGGGCTCATCAATGAGGTGACACAGTCCATTCACTTCCCAGGAATCACTTTCAGTTTTACATATTCTTTTTAAACTTTTTTGATGTGATTTCAAACACAGAAAATCTCAAGGACCAGCATAGAGAATTCCCATATAACTTTTACCCAGGTTCACCAACTGCTCTTATCTTACACCACTGTTTTCCCTGTCTCTCCCCCACGCATTTGCTAAGTCAAATGAAAAAAAATTTCAGATACCATATCACTCTATACTTAAATGTTTTGATGTGTTCCTCAACACAAGGATATTCTCTCACATAAATTTCCCTCGACGTCAGGAAATTTAACTGTCATATACTATAGTCCAATCCAAAGTTCACGTTCAAATGAACTGTCTCCATAATTTTCTTACTTTGTCTTCCTATTTTATGATCCAAACCAGGATCATGAATTGCATTTATTTGTCATGTGATTTTCACCCTCCTTAAATCCAAGTTTCTTGGCTTTAGTGTTTCTTGAAATTGGAAATTTTAAAGAACACAGGCCAGTTATTTTATAGCTTGTCCTTTATTCTGGTGTCTTCTGAACTTGAGAGTGTTCATTTTAGCAGGGACACGCCGAAGTCTGTCCTGTGTGACAATGTCAACATTGGTCATTTAGTGAAGGTGGGGCTTATTGAGCTCCTCCAGAGCAAAGATGCTACTTCTCCCATTGCAATAAAGATGTGAAAGGAGAGACCCTGACACTATGTGCATATTCTGTTTCTCATCAATGCTTCACTACTGGTTTTAGCATCCATTGATGATTGCCTGTCATTCCTTCTAAATCATTAGATCTACACTCACTTTAAAAATATTCATTTTATCTTTCATCATTCATTTACACGTATCAACATGTACTCATGGAGTCTGACTTGGTGGGTTAAAATTCATAATTATAATGGTTTATTCTGGTGCTCAAACAGCTCCAGATTTGATACCAGATTCCCCAGCCCTGGGATGAGACCCAGCTCCTTCTAGTGAAAAATGGTGCCCGGAATCTAAGACTGGGCACCAGGTGTGCTGCCACTGCGGGTCACTGCTGCTGGACAGTGCTGGCAAGCAAAACACACCACACGTGCACACGCAAGTACACCCATGCCCATCCACAGACACTTCTGTTACTGCCTATGTCAGCTGGGAGCCACCAGCTCATACTGGTACCTCCTGCTGCAGCCCAATGCTGTATGATCCATTCCAGGCTGTGGCCTTTTCTCATTGCTACCTCTTTTGCCAAGAAAGAAACCTGGCTCCTGTTAGCCTCAATCTAGTCACTAATTTATTAAGCTTATTTTGCTTAAGCCTGGAGATACAGAAATGCTTTTAGAATTATCAATACCACTGTGAAAAATCTATCAAGTAGAGTTCAGTGTTTGCTTATAATTTTTTCATTGTTTTTGGAAGGGATGGAATATAAAGTATACATAGTGAGATGTTCAGATCTGAAGTACACTCGATGCATTTTGATAAATGGAAATCAACCTATTACCCCAATAAAGATAAATCGTTCGCCCCGAAGTTCCCACGTGCTTCCTCCCGGTCAACCCTGGCCTTCATTAAACAGCCACTGTTCATTCGCAGTGAGTGTCCCTTGGTGCTCTTCTGTCAACGGAGACTCGTGCAGATTCTGCATCATCATAGCGTGCGGACTCCATGCTATGGTGTTCCCTCTTTACACAATTCAAGGCTCCTGGAACTCATCCCCACTGCCTGTTTTGGTTTTAGTATTTTGCACATTTTTCCTGATGGGAACTAGGACAATGTACGAATATATCATAATTTGCTCATGTTTCTCCAGCTGAGAGAGATTTGTTCCCAGTTTTTGGCTGTGACAATTTACTCTTAAGATAATGTACATTCTTTTACATGGACACACATTTTCATTTCTCCTTGGTGAACGTCTAAAGTGTAACTGCTGGGCCATATGGTAAGTGTACACATTTTAAAGAAAACTTCCAAACTGTTTGCTAAAGTGGCTGTAACATTTTGAGTCCCCATCAGTGTGAGATCCAGCCTGTCACATCTTCACCAGCACCTGCTACTGCACTTCTTTCCCACTCCTGTGAAGCGGAACCTTGTGGGTTTAAGTTGTACTTACCTGATGACCCCTGGTGGGCACCTTTCACAGGCTATCTATCTAGTCACTTGCAGATTCCCTTAAATGTTCTCAATAAGCCCCTGAGTCTTCTGTAAATCAAGTGTCTCACCCCTTCCAAGTCTTCGTGCCTCTGAGTTCTCCTGACTCGCTTCACTGACAAGGACCACAGTAAGTGCCACATGGACTAGAGCCATGGAAAATGGCCGTGTTCCAGTACACACCCGACTGTGTGCAGAGCAGCCAGGCTGCCACCACCAAGAAGGGTGATGGTCAGCTCTCATTTTTTAGGAATGGCCTTTATCAAACAGACATTTCCCTTCTGTTCCTGATTTAATAGGAAATCTGTATAAGGACTATTAAATTTCATCAGATGTTTTTCAGCATCTGAGATGACGAAATGGGTTGTTTCGCCTTCATTTTTTGTTAATTATATCGATTTTTGAATGATGAGCCAAGTGTGCAATGCAAAACTATACCACATCATGGGAACAAACTCCAATTGGTCGTGGTGTTCTTATCCCTTTTACATTTTTCTGGGGCTGATTTAGTAATAATTTGTTAAAAGCTTTTGCATCTGTATGTCAGGAAAAGGGGAAGGTGTAAGATTTTGCCTTGCATGCAAGCTAATAAGGCAGCCAGCACCAGCCCAACGTGAGCCAGGACATTCCTGGGCCAGGAACAAAGGGCTTTTCACACACCATGGCAGCAGGATCCATTCACCCCCGCCGATACTCGGTGACATCCTGGCCACTTAAAGGACTTTCGAGCTCATCTTGTTTAAGAAAAGTCAACTTCTTCACCTCCCTATACAAAGGCAAGATGCTATTTAGGCAAAACAAAATTAACGATCATGTAAAGAAATGCTTACATTTTTCTCTTCTGAGAAAATTTGTTTTTAGCAAACATGGCTGTCAAAGCATGCCCTTGTATCTAACACATGATATTGCTTATCACCAAAGTCACAGTGCTTTCCTACTTTCAAAGAATTTATCCAGAGTCCTGAAAGGTGAGTATTTTAAATAGAAAAAGTGATGTGCGGCTTTCCTCTGGTTAAGGAGTAAGCCGAACTTTGTGAAATACGTGATTTTTCTAATCAGAAAATCTGAGAACAAGACATCATTGTGAGATCCTGTTATCTCTAGGGAGGAGTGAAATGGGTGTTGAGAAACTGAGGGAGCTTTGCAACAGGAATCTCATGGCCTTAAATGGGGAGTCTGGCAAATGGGAAAAGAGTTGTTCTGATTTATGGACATTTCTGAAAGCTTCACGTCCACTCCGTGTTGCATTCTGAATGACTTTTTCCTGTGACGTGGACCCAACAGAACAGAGGTCACACGTAGTAGTTCAGCACTTGCCAGGATGTGGCACCATGCTCACCTCTACAGAGAAAAGATGTTTATGTAAACATTACAATGGTTCAACTGTATAAAAACTGATATGAATCGATTCCCTTATTTCTCACTTGGGCCACACTTTCTGATTCTGCAAGAACATACTGCTTGGCTAAAAGACATGATGTTGACATTGAAAAGCAAAAAGACACTATAAAAATGGTGCAGAGAGTTCTTCTCCAAGGCCACTGGGACACATACTGTGTTGGTGACAAGCTGTCTACTAGCAGCAGCAAGAGAGACAGAGCTCTACACGTGAGCAGCCACAGCACCCATGGCTGTGACCCATATTAAGACCTCCAACGGTGAGGACAGGCCAATCAACAGCCTTGGAAAGTACACTTCTTTTCTGGAATAGCTTCTCAAGAGAAAACAGAAACACTGATAACTGCAGGCATTTCTATGACTGGTCTGGAACAATGAAACGAGATACCTCCAACAAGGAACACATGTTGTTTCAACGGAGGCAAACAAAAAGACTAAGAAAACAGCACAAAAGACAGGTTAGTTCTATCACTTACACACCCAGATGTACACGTATGTACATGTATGCTTGTGTGTATATCTATGTATATGGCCGTATGTGTAGATATAAAATATACTGTCCATGCTACAATAATGGCATCCTCTAAATATAACCTGCAAGTTCCTCAGGGCCAGGGTGGGAGCTTTGAAGCCCATCTTCAGCACCAGGCTGTGCTCCCCAGCTCCTGCCCATGGACAGTGACCAGTGAAGCAACAAATCCTCCTGGCCCTGTCCCTTCTACACCACATCAGGAACAGGTGTATACCCAGCACAGAAAGCTCCCTGGAGCCTGAACAAATCATTCGATTCTAATTCAGATTGACCTCCTCCTACTCTCTGCAGTACAGTCCTACAAACAAATTTTCAAAAAGCTACCAAACCACCACCTCAAACCTCATGCTTTGTCTACTTCAAAACAGGATATGGGACTGGCATTTATACGGCCACTGGAGCACTCACAGGGTATTATCCTATTACCCCTCAATGCCCAAAATAATAATGTGCTCTCTCACAGTCAAAACAAAACCACCACCACCACCCAGCCTTTCTTTAAGTTGTAGTCTCTTTCCATATGGTCTTCCCTTCTGCCCCAAACTTGCTATTCTTTTTACTTTCTCCTTATTTCCTGATTATAATTTGATCACTATAATTAAAGTGCTTGTGTTAAAAGCAGTTTTATTTAAAAAGAATTGAAAGAACTACATCAAAATTTTAAGAGTAGCCATTTCAGAATGACAAGATGACAATATTTTGCTTTGTGTTTTTTTTTTTTTTAGACAGTCTCTCTCTGTCGCCAGGCTGGAGTGCAGTGCAGTGGTACAATCTCGGCTCACTGCAACCTCTGCCTCCTGGGTTCAAGCAATTCTCCTGCCTCAGCCTCCTGAATAGCTGGGATTACAGGCGTGTGTCACCATACCCAGCTAATTTTTTTATTTTTAATAAAGACAGGGTTTCACCACGTTGGTCAGGCTGGTCCCAAACTCTTGACCTCGTGATCCACCCACCTCAGCCTCCCAAAGTGCTGGGATTACAGCCAGAAGCCACCACACCTGGCCCATTCTTTTCAAAATTTGCAAAGTTTTTTGCTTTGAGTGTAATCACTTTTAGAATCAGATAGAGGTTACATGAAGTGCTTAACTGAAGGAGGCCATGAAACATGCACACACCGCCCTATTTCTTACATAAAGCAATTGTTTGGTAAAGGATGGAGAAGCAGGAAAGTACATCTTAAAGTAATGCAAGTGTATTTTTCATAAAGGCAAAAGACATTTTAAAAAATGTCTGCACCATACACAAGTCTGCTAAATTTTGTTATAAAACAGAAAGCAGTAAGAGAAGAACACTTTAACCCACAAGGAGATCAGCACACACCCACTCGGGGCCACTCCAGAATGAAGATGGAGAGTGGTTCACTCACAGCTGACCCACAGGACGGGTAACATGAGCAGGAGGGAAATGTGAGGACCACACAATGTCAGACTGCTGACTGCACAACAAAAGGGAGCAACACATAAGCCAGCAGAGTAACTAAACTATTGTAAAAGGATGCCTATGTGCTATGTTAACCACAAATCAATGGCATGGTGACAATTCAAAACATCTATACACGGCACCTTGAAGATTCCGTCAGACTGTACACTGAACAACATTATGACAAATAACAATGACAGGATAGACCCCCTCCCCAAATTGTGCTATGGGGTCTTCTTAGCGCAGACTCTTAGAGAACAGGCTAACCCCATCAAAACAAGGCGAAGATGTGGAAAAAGGACAACCTGCCTAAGTTCTTAAGCTTCTTAAGCCTGCGGTGTAATTACAGCTGAAAGCATTTCTTGCAACACGGAATGAAGTGTTTGAGTTAGAATCCACATCCATGCGCTAAGCTGTTGCTGTGTTTAATAATCCCAATGTGACTCAAATATCCAAATCAGAAAGGAATACCCGCCACTAGCACCTAAAACAGTAATTAAATGGACAGCTCTTTGAGGAGAGACCTTTCACAACGTGACACTGAGAGGGGTCATGTGAGGTGACCCATGCCCCAGCCCCCCGGTTCCTCTAGCTGCTCCTCCTGGGTCCTTCACACAGCTGGGTGTTCCGCCAGCACCCTCCTACAGAGAACACACCCCACGCAGCTACTGGAGAGGTCTTCTCCTGAGACATCCAGCTTAAAAGGCTGCATGTCCACTGCCAGTGGCCCAAATCCTGCAGGTGAGGTGAGAGAAGAGGGAGAGATTTGACCACAGAGCATGGGGGTCAGGATGGACCCATATCCCATGAGAGCCAACATTGGTGGGTCACAGGGAGGCCCGGCCAGTCTGAGGCCCTGGTTTGAGGAAGGGGACAGTGTCAGATGAACACACAGTGCTGGAAAGGGTATCGGTTGAGAACAAAGACATTTGTAGCACTCCACATAAAACCCAGATCACTCTGAGAAGACCTCATAAGATGAAGAACTTCTAGGAAAATATAACATGGGTAAGCAAGTTGCTACAAAACAAATATTTCCTTGAAAATACAACATAATTTCCATAAAATGAGCCAATAAATGAAATTCAGCAGCTGTGCAACATTAGAAAGCCATCAAAGCATCAGATCAGGTAATCTACACAGCCTCAGTTACAAATGCCTAAATTCAGTTTCACCCCACCACTGGAATGAGACACCTGATGAGAGGCTGTGGAATGGAGACAATGATACACAGACATCTCCTGTGTGAGGGTGCCAGGCAGGCTTGCAGAGAGGTCGACAGACGTGTAGGTGAACGTCACAACAGTAACAAGATTTGCTGGTCATGCTAGACACACAGTGTCACAGACAGCAAATGCTTGAAATACAAACGCTTAAAAAGATAAAAGGAGAAAAGAACGGGGATGCTTAGCAGTTAGGACAGAAGGCAGTGATTTTCTAGGATTTCTAAGTATCTTTGAGGATGAGCACCGAAAGTGTTCAAGGATACTTCCACCTACGGAGAGACTAGGAAGTGATGGATTAAAATTTCATGTAAACAGAAAATTACTTTAGTCTGGGATTGTAAGTGGCATTAATGTGCTACTGAAGCAAAGAGAAAAGCAGCAAATGCATAAATACTGAGTGAGAAGGACACAAGGGAAGGAAACAGGTACAGCTGGACTCAGGGCAAACGTATCACAGGACTCCAAGGAGACCACACTGCCTGCAGCCTCAGATTGGGGGTTCTTGCTGGAGAACCTCCTACAAAGCTGTCAGGGCTGGGGGGTGAGCTGCTGGCTGCCGTGCCACACAGAGGCCGAGACCCCAGCAGCAGCATGACCCACTGGGGCCCGTGTGCATAGCTCCGGGACTAAGAAGGGAAGCCACTGTCCCAACACACTTCTGTCACACTCCACTAACACGAGCAAAGGAATCTGCAGGGCTCAGATCCACTGTTTCTGAAGAAGGCAAGAAAGGGTGAATTTGGAACTGAGAGACAATAAATTGGTAAAGGCACATTTGATAAACCAAAATAGGCATATATTTCTCGTCTTTTCTCTCTGCTGCAGCTGTTTATGGTTCATTCCCTTTAGGCCTTTCACTCTAAGAATCCAAAAGTACCCATCTATTAAGAGAAAGGATTATTCAGGATCAGCTTCATGCAGCATTGAATAGATCACTATTGCTAGTAAAGAATTTGATACTTCTTTCATTTGTAGTGTTAAATTGGTAAACTAAAATGTATTTATTTAACAGCATTTCTTAAAGTACTGAAAATGATAATAAACCACTTAGTATGTCACCTGACGCTGGAGAAATAAAAAATGTCTTCTCTTGCAATAGTTTATTAGAAGTTCAACATCACAGCACACACATCATGCAGCCATTCCTTATGTCTCCGTTTTATGCAAGCACCTCTTCCTAAAATAATGAAAATGAAACATTCATTTTTCTTTCCACTTAAATTCCATGAGCTGTGATTCTGTCTCACTGACAGGAAGTAGCAAGGGACTGGCAACATCCCAAGCTCCTGTGTTCCAGGGAAACGGAAGAATACGGATGAAGAATCCAGGCTTTGGTATCAGAATCCCAGCTCTGCCACTACCACTGAGTAAGTTCTCAAATCCCTCGACACATCCCTTTCATCATCAGTGGGAGCAATACTGTAGAGCTGCTGTGAGAATCACCTATGATGGAATATACACAGCAAACTACTAGGTACAGGTCACACAGCAGCACTCATATTTATAAAAGACAGCTGCTTTTATAAATACCTGGAAGCAACGGATTTGCTACAGATTTCTAAACCTAAAAATCCCAAAGGGATTAGACTGTTGACAAATCCCACCTTGTCCACTGGCACGGACGACATGAATTCCTGGAGTGACCTGTGTGTGACCACAGGACACACACATCCCGCAGTCACCTGGGAAATGCGGGCTTATCCTAACACTAGCGTCTTGCATGACCGTATATTACAGACCACAGGATAAACCTACTAGCACCACATCTTGATAGCAGGAAGACAGGCAATGATGCCAATTACCTCCAAATGGGAGCAAGTGAACAGCATCAAACCAGTCATCAGCAGCTTCAAAGCCAGTTCCTTGAAGGTCAGTCCCAAAGGGCCGTCACTGGCCATGGGTCCTCGCTCTTCAGACTCTCATATTTTGAGTCCCCACATCAACATCTAACTAAGGTCTTTAAACAGATAAAAGTTAATACACCAGTTTCCTTTTGGTTTAACTAGATCGTGATCTGTTTTGTTCTGGGAGAAACCAGTATCCTGCAGTACAATAAGCAATGGAACGTTTTGGGGATAAAAAAATCGGAACGCTTCAAACCCCTCAGAGAAAGAGGTAGTATAAAAATGCACCCTTTATGCTTGCTGTCAGTATTGCTGTTACTAGTATCCTATATTCCTATGTATATCCACAGGTTTAAATCTTTAGAAAAATGTACTCCCTTCACTTCTGTCTTCTGAAGTCATAAACTCACGATCCATCTCCTAGAGCTCCTGTTACTTGCAGAGAGCTCACAGCATTACACAATCAGCACACACACAGCCTGGGGACTGCCGTCAAAGACAACCGTGAAATCAAGAGAAGAATGTTCCTCCAAGGTAGATACTTGGCTTCACAGCAGCAGGGCAGGAAGATACAGGTTTGGGAGCCAGGCCACACAGGTTCAAACCCCAGCTCCTCTCTGTTACCTTAAGCAAGTTACTGAACGTATGTGCACCCCCGTTTCCTGGGATGCAAATTAGGAATAGTAAGAGTCCCTGCTAGAGGGGAGGCCATGAGGATTAAATGAGTGAGCACGTCGGAGAGCTCACAGCAGAGCTGCTCGTGGTGATGAAAACACTCCACAAGTGAGAGTGTTCAACAAGATGCTCATCCTTAGTGTGACCCAAGTCTGAAAAGCAGACCAAGAAGCCGCCGAGTCTGGGAGAAGCCAAAGCTGTGCAAGGGGCCGAATGAGACAAGCTGTGTGGAACCCCACCTGTCCACGCCACCCTTCATCTCCACTGCACAGGCTGACTGTGTTCCCTTCCACGAGGATTTCTTGTTGTCATGCTGCACTTTTGTTCTTTGGTATAATATGCAGAAGCAGAAGTGTAGAGAGTCATGCAAAATGGTGAAGACAGAGTAAAGGCAAGATTTTATCTTCACTTATTCCTTCTCTAAGCCTTTCTTTATGTGGTGTTTCTGACCTGCATCCCAGTCTACCAGTGGCCCGTCAAACACATTCATTTCTCTTTCAGTGTTTATTTTCAGCATTGCCTTCTGATTCCTAGATTTTCCATCTCTCTGCTCAAGCTGTCCAATTCCAATTACAGCACAATAGTTTGAGGTTATCATCTCAATTCTTTGACAGATCTAGGAAGAGTTGTTTATTTTTAGTTTGTCCAGCTCTTTGCTCATGGGGACAAGTTTGATAACTTCCAAGCTCCTCAGGTGCTGGGCTGGAAACCAGAAGTCTATGCATCCCCCAGTTTATTTTATTCTTTTTATTAAAGAAGATGTCACAGTCACAGAATCCACTGGCTGTCAGAACGACCCTACATAACCCACCACAGGCAGCCTTGGAAAATCCACTGTGTGCTCAAGAGTGTGTGTGAACAGGAGACATGGCTGTGTCATTCTGGAAAGCATGACCCTACAGACATCCCTGAGAGGGTCTTGGACCCCTAGGGGTCCCTGGGCTCTGTTGGAAGCTTGCCATCTTAGAGGACACAGGGACACTCTACTGCAAAGGAGGGCAAGGCTGAGGTCAGGCTCTGAGGCCTGAGAGGGCAGCCCCGGCTGTCCACACTCACACACAGAGGTTCTTAGTTCACCAGAAGACACAGCAGTAGTTCCAACCACATCAGGGAACGGCACGCTGCATGTGACTGCTGGTATTCTTCCTCTCACAGTCCTGGTTAGAACGGGCACAACACAAGTCTCAGGTTTTCTTTCCCAGAGTTTTTGGTTGGGGGGAAAAGGGTGATAACTAAGTTAGAATCCAAGCTCTGAGACTTTACCTAGTTAAGGTAATGAAGTGCTTAAAATAGACTCTGCTACATTCTAGGTGCTCGATAAATGCCTGTTCACTCACTTCCGAAATCAAACTCAAATTTAAAAAGGAAGTGATTTAAAAAGAAGAGATATAGACTACTACAAAGAATGTTTGTAAAAATTCATTACAAGGTAAGGTCATGGGTTTAGAAATGAGATGAGAAAACACAGCCAGGAAAATTAAACGGCTGACTAGATTAATTGTTAAGTAGGTCAATTATCTAAGAGATAACAGAATAACTTCTTGGCTGATGAAATTCAGTCACTGAAGCAACCACAGTAGCTCTACTGCAAGATGAGTGGTCACAGAGCTTGAGCTGCTGAGTCTCCCAAGAAGCCACAGCCCTTTCCTCGTGAATGACTTCAGTGTTCCTGGTCGGCTCAGGAGAAAGGAAAAAGCAGACAGAAAACTCTGAAATGTGTCTACTGGTCATAGACTAACATAAGCTCCTCTTACCTCACACCTCATTGTTAAAACCATGTGAGCATGTACTCCAAGAGAAAGTAAATTATAGCATATCTAAATTTAAAGAAGTCACAACTAGATCCCTGTGACAACAGTAAATAGCAGAGAATAAGGAACCCCAATAATGACCCCATGCCCCTCCTGCTTTACTGAAGAGTAGCTGCTATGATATATGAAGGGGAGTGTTCTGTGTTGGCTACAGAAAGTAGAGCCGCACCTGAGCATTCACAGGCGATGCGGAGGCCGTAGGGTGCACTCATACCCCAGCCAGTCACTGCTGATTAAAAACAATGAGTACCCAAATTTTAAAAACTACAACAGCATGCATGGAATCATGGTGTTTTCCATTACATCTCACATAAATGACACTTCAAGGAATATCTACAAAATTGTTCATAGTATCTTCTACATAGTAAATGAATAGCTAAGGTAAATTCTACCACTGTAACCTACACACAGTAAGCTTGATTCTCTAAAGAGAAGCAGCTGCAGAATGAGGACTATCGTCTGTGCGGGTGCATAACTAGGACATCTCGAAGTCACCCTGGGTGCAGAATTGGAGACCATCATCTTGCAGGTGCATAAGCTGGACATCTCAGAGTCACCCTGGGTGCAGAATTGGAGACCATCATCTTGCAGGTGCATAAGCTGGACATCTCAGAGTCACCCTGGGTACAGAATTGGAGACCAGTA
>CM052669.1:476124-513609 GCA_028533165.1 Leontopithecus rosalia
ATCTGTGCAGGTGCATAAGCTGGACATCTCAGAGTCACCCTGGGTGCAGAATTGGAGACCATCATCTTGCAGGTGCATAAGCTGGACATCTCAGAGTCACCCTGGGTGCAGAATTGGAGACCATCATCTTGCAGGTGCATAAGCTGGACATCTCCGAGTTACCCTGCATACAGTATCAGAGACCAGCATCTGTGCAGGTACATAAGCTGGACATCTCAGAGTCAACCTGGGTGCAGAATCAGAGGCCATCATCTGTGAAGGTGCATAAGCTGGATATCTCCGAGTCACTCTGGGTATAGAATTGGAGACCAGCATCTGTGCAGGTGCATAAGCTGGACATCTCGGAGTTACCCTGGGTGCAGAATTGGAGACCAGCATCTGTGCAGGTGCATAAGTAAGACATCAAGGTCACCTTGATTTCCTCTCATGTTCCTCCATGTTGACCCAACCTTCAGGACCTACTGCTATTCTCTTTGGAGCATTTTTCAAATCTAACTGGTACAATTTTTTTTTTTTTTTGGAGACACAGTATCACTGTATCACCCAGGCTGGAGTGCAGTGGTGTGATCTCGGGTCACTGCAACCTCCACCTCCCTGGTTCAAGAGATTCTCCTGCATCAGCCTCTGGAGTAGCTGGGATAACGGGAATGTGCCACCACACCCAGCTAACTTTTGTATTTTTATTAGAGATGGGTTTTACCACGTTGGCCTGACTGGTCTCAAACTCCTGAACTCAGGTGATCTTCCAACCTCGGCCTCCCAAAGTGCTGGGATTACAGGCACAAGCCACTGTGCCCAGCCCTGACCAATATCTCTTAACTACACATCAGTACTTAAGAGATATCAGGGTCTTTTGGACTCCCCCACTTTTAGCCCATGTTCCATGATGCTGCTAAAGTGATCTTCAAACCCTGAACTGGCTCCCACAGTGCCTTTGCCTAAAATCTTCAAGTGGTTCTCATGGTCTTCAGGATGAAGTCCAAGTTTCCGAGCATGACACACAAGATGCTATAACCTGGCCCCTCCTACCTAACTTCTTGCCCTTCCCCAAATGTGTTATGCTCCCCTATCTTCCTTCCTTCAAAATATAGAAGCCAGGCAATATTGGTGCTTGGCCAACACGAATGAACCAAGCAGAGATCCTGGCTTGTGTGGGCCTTGTATTCTATGGGAGAAGGTGAGAGATAGGGAGGCAGATGGAAGATGGATGGATGTAAGTATATGTAAGTGGATGATTGACAGGTAAAAGGGCAGACAGATGCATGAGAGGTCGAGAAATGGAGGAAGGACTGACAGGTAGGTAAATAATACAGATATGCAGACGGCGCGACAGAATGTCATCTGGTGACAATGGCAACAGAGACCTGAATCAGGATGGGGAAGGGCAAGGATTGTGTATGAAGATGCACTATGTTTCACAATTCTACAAAAACAGGAGAAATGAACCCCACTTCTCATGTTGAGCCTCACCTCCCCTGTGGAGCAGGGCCTGCAGTCTGTGAGCTGAAGTGTTGGTCTCCTCCAGCCGCCCTCCTACTCTCAGCCACCCCCTTCGCTGTGTGCCTCTCCCACACCTTCCTGCTTTTGAAGAGCTGACATAAGGCGCACAGCTGAACAGAAAACACACCCGAGGCCAAGAGATCACTGTCTCCTGCTACACTCACCTCTCAGGCTTCTATCTAGAGAGAAGCACGTGAGTCAGCCACAACCTGCCACACTTATCTCACGAAGTAGCTGGGACTATGAGATGACATGATGCAAAGGCCAGGTCAACACACGGTTGATCAACCCCCTGCAGCGTCGTGGAGACACACAGAATGTAGGAAACAAGACGCAATGGCGACTGAGGCTGACCTCCTCTCCTGTGTGGTAAGGCATCAGGCTTTCATCTCACTGTGATGAGCAGCCCGTGTGATCCTCAGCCATCATGCGGCCTCCCTGAACTTCTGTTTCCTCATCTACAAAATGGAAGTAAGACCACCACTGGCTTCTGTGAGAATTGAAGCTATGCGAACTCACGTCTCGGTGTGCTGTGTGTTCACAGACAGGGCACCGACATGGTAACACTGACAGCGTGAGAGCAGCATTCGCTGCAGGCTGACAGCACACAGGCGCCTCCACTTTCCTGACTGTGACGGGGGCATCCAAGACACCCGTGTGAGTAAGAGAAGCTCTTGGTACGCATCAGGGTTTAAGACAGTTCTGAAAGAATGGAGGTTGGATTTGGGAACAAATCCTCCTCCATCCCATCCCCACACATTTCCCTGGGGTCAAAGCCTCCTCAGAGAACGCGGGACGGATGCTAAGGAGGTGCACCGGCTTTTCACTCATGCTCCCAGGCGCATCCTTCTTGTTTGCATGGGTGACGCTTCCTGCAGCCATAAAACATCCCATATAGAAAGGACAGCAGAGCCAAGACGCCAGGCAGACAGCGGCTGAGGGTGCGGCAAAAGCAGCTAATCACATGAGCCTGTGCGGACAGAGATTCATTACAACCCAGCTGAGACTCACAGGATTTCCTCGACCACTGGGTGAGTGTCATAATCCCTTAGCCTCAGTCTCCTCGTCTGACACACTAGACAACAGTCACACTTCACCTGTTTATCATAAAGCTCAATGTGAGAACGCAGGTGATGCGCATGTGAAAACAAAGTGATTCACGAATCAGGTCCATCAGCAGCGATCACCCCTGACCTAACCAGTGCCCCAGGAACTACAAAGAATTCACAAGTAATTTTCTTTTAAAGCAGCAATTGGAACCTACATCATGGAAAAACTCTTTCAGAGTAATTCAAACATCAATCACAGCCTAAGTTTTTTGTTTGTTTTGTTTCATTTTGAGACAGAGTCTTACTCTGTCACTCATGCTGGAGTGCTGTGGCGTGACCTCGGCTCACTGCAACCTCCACCTCCTGGGTTCAAGCGATTCTTCAGCCTCAGCCTCAGCCTCCTGAGTAGCAGGGACTACAGGTGCATGCCACCACGCCTGGCTAATTTTTGTATTTTTGGTAGAGACGGGGTTTCAACATATTGGCCAGGTTGGTCTCTAACTCCTGACCTTATGATCCACCCACCTTGGCCTCTCAAAGTGCTGGGATTACAGGCATGAGCCACCAAACCCGGCCTTTTTTTTTTTTTTTTTTTTGAGATGGAGTCTTGCTCTGTTGCCCAGGCTGGAGTGCAATGGTGCGATCTCGGCTCACTGCAACCTCTGCCTCCCAGGTTCAAGTGCTTCTCCTGCCCTCAGCATACCAAGTAGCTGGGATTACAGGCATGCCCCACCATGCCCAACAGCCTAAGTTTTCTGTTGCTAAATCAATAAAATTTCAGCTTGCCAAGCCCCGGTAACAGTGGCAACTCAAACAACCCATGCAGATGGCATCATAAAACACAGAGGAAAACCAAACAGGAAACGTGTGATGGTGTATGGGTTTCGTTTCCATTTAGAAAAGTACACCTGGAAGACAAATCACTGAGGGCAAATAGAGAAAAACTCTCCTAGCAACCACGATTACAAAATTATTTAATAGTGATACCTAAAACTGAGAAAGATCTGGCACAAGATTATTATCTTTTTAATTAGTATGAAGTTCTAAATAAACAGCATAGGGTTGTAAAGCACGTGAAGAGCTACCATTTACCGGACACTGGAGTCTCCCAAGAGGGTGTGCCTGCGCAGAAAGCTGGAGGTTCGTTACCTGCCGGAGACCCACGCCCACTATGCTTCTGCCTCTCCCAGTGGCTGGGCACAGGTACCTTCTTGGCAGAAGCGGCAGACAGACGAACTACCATCAGGCCCTGCCCCGTGCTTACCTGACCGATAGCGCTCATCTCGTGACCCTGAAGACCGTCGGCGGTGGTAGCGGGAGGCAGAGGAAGGGGTGACGGGAGGCCGGCGTTCTTGCGGCAAAGCTTGGTCCACCCCTGCATTTCAGGGAAAACAGCAGAGTGAGGTGTGGCTGTGTTGAGTGGAGTCCGCAGCCTCTAGCAAACCCTCTCTCCCTCCTCACAGCAAAGCCAGAGCCACCCACGGGACTGGACGTGGGGGCACCTCAGTCCACAGGCAGGAGGGCGAGGGCTGAGGGGAAAGCTCTCCCACAGGTGGGGAGGTCACTCCTGCCTGGATGCCGCCACGGTCATTTCACAGTGCAAAGGCCCCCTGCACCACAGGGAGGGACACAAACTCAGCCACAGGTGACAACTGGATTCCTTGGACTTAGGGTGACAGCAACTGGGCCCAAGACACAGACTCAAGGTATGACCTTTCCATGTAATAAATATACAGAATGGGTCATATATATTCTTAAGAAAACTTAAAAGTGTATAATTAAAGTTAGTTTTAAAATAAATCTTACAGGACAGTTTAACAATATAGTTCAGGTAACCAGGATATACCATGAACTTGCAGCTTTGCTCATTCTAGATTACTCTCTGGAAACTTACTCCATTTGAGGCCAGTGTTTTAACACGTTATATTTGACTGTGACTTTCACGAATCACAAAAAACATTCATGGGGTCAGATAAAAATGACTTAATGGTGTTGGTCAAAACACTGACCCGAATCTGCCCGTCACGGTATTGATTACACTCAGGTAATAACAGGGTGGCCAGGATCACAACTACACAAAACTAAGCCCACAGGAAGGGTGTCATCCTCACAGTTCCAAAACTGAGCACCAATCACTAACAGATGCTTCTTCAGGAAAGGATCAGTCATGTTTGACTGAAAGTAAACAAGAAATAAAAGTTTTAAGTTAACAAAAGAAATATGTAGTCCCTGGTTTTCCATGTTGGGCTCTTAGGACAGTTGCCGAGTCTACAGACTTAATCTTCCTCTTACCCTGCTGGTTTCTGAACAGCAGCCTTTGATGGCACCCATGTAGGTCCCACGTCAGGCGGGCAAGTTCAGAACTGAGTAAAGCACGGCTCCTACACCACCACGTTGTGAAGTTCCATGTGCTCTTCTTTCAGCAAGCGTCCAAATCACTCTAGTTCCTGATGACTGAACTGTCTGCTGCTACCAACCTCTTCCAGTCATCACTCACAAAAGATCTCTTAAAAATGACCTTCCATTACCTTTTTATCAAACAGATGCATTTTAGGAAATCAAAGAGTACTATGAATCTCACGTGAAAACAGTAGTTACCTGGCACTTATGTTCATAAATATAGACTTATAATGTGACTTCCTGAATTGTCCTTTTTAGATCCCACCCCTTAAGCCACTGTGGTCATCACGTCAGGGCTACGTACAGATGGTCTTCTGCAGGGTCCACAGTGAGCTAAAATACCTTCCTATCTTACGCTTTTCAATGACGCTGGAGTTAATACTTTTAATCTATTTTCCATTATCTTGGCTTTCAATGTACCTATGGCCAACCCTTTCGTGATTCTCCAGCAGCACTGAAAATTGTTTCCCATGCTTCTCTTGCCCACGATCAAACACTGACAACCTGGGGAGAACCTTTGTTCGCTTCTCCTGGAAGCCCCGTTGGAGCCCCGCCCTGACCCCAGACCTGCTACAGTCACTGGGCCATGCCCTTCTTCCCACCGGCTGTGGACACTCACTGTGCTGGTCACTTGTTCTCACGCTCCTCAATGCCCCCTCTACTCTCCCATCCTAAAGGAGCACCTCAAGTGGCTTCTTCGGAAAGAACAGATGAGAAGGAACACGTGGGGGCCCAGCATGTCTGAAAGTGCTTTTCTTTCTACCCAGTGTGACTGGGTCTTTTACCTACATAAGGAATTCTAGGTGAAAATTACTTTCATTCATTGCCTTTCATTTCCATTATTGGTGAGAAGCTAAACGTCACTCTGATGCTATAATCTTTGGGTAATATCCATTCCTTTCTTTTCTCCTTCCATCATCTTTTCTTTATTCCCACTGGAGGAGCCGAAAGCAAGTTTTTTCTTCTTATAAGGGCACAACACCACATCTCTTCCCAGGAGGGCTTTCATCTGGGCTGTTTCATTTGCCAAAAGAAGAGCCCTCTCCTCTCGGGTTTTATAACCAAACACAGGCACGTTCATCCCTCTGGGCTGGGCTATTCCCTGCACATGTGTGCTCTGATCTGGGGCTCTGTTTTCAGTACCATTCCCAAATCTGGAGCCTCCCCATCTAATTTCTCCAGAGAACACACAGGGCTGGGAGGAGGGGAGGGGCGGCCACCTGCTTCCTGGATACCGTTCTCCTGGCTCCACACCTGCAGCACCCATAGTTCTCCCAGTGTCTGCATCTTGGCTTTCTCCATTCTGCTAAATGATGAACCACAAATTCCTCTACTTGACTTCTTGTCCTGTGGATTTATACCTTCCATAGTCACTGACATCTTAGCACAGTTTGGGGAGAACTAGAGATAAACACACATTTTCAAGTTGCCAAGCGTAACTGGTGGCCTGGCATTTTCAATGTTTCCCCTTTGATCCTAGTCCCACACCCATCCAGTCCATTCAAACACGCTTCCTGGAATCACCTCCAAGCCTAATCTCCTCTTGGTGCCCATGAACAATGGTCTACAGAGTTCTAGGATGCTGCATGGCTTCTCAGGCCTTATCAGACACAGGCCTTACATGTCTGATATCACAAAGCTATTTTTGTATACCGACCTTGTGAATACTTACTCTCATAGGTCGAAATGCAATGTTTACAACAAAACTTTGAAAACAGAAATGAATAAAACAGAAGGGTTGAAAACCAGCTCTCAGGACAGTCACAGAAAGATCGGAAGCCTCATGACAGAAGGCATGGTCAGGGGAGAGGCGGGTGTGATCCCTGGGAAGAGGAGGTCCCCAGGGAGATAGTATGGCTGCATTCAAACACGAAAGTGTGGAGGACAAAAAGCGAGGCCTCCTCAGGCAAACACACAGCTGAGATGGAGTTGAGATTCTCCTCCCAGGAGTACCTGCTCAGCTTTCATGCATTGGCCATGAGAGGCACTAGTTCAACTCCAGCCCTCCATAGACAGAAGATCCCACACCTGTGGTTGGGGCCCCGATCCATCTGGCTCCTGTGATTCTGTGGTATCCTGGGCAAGTTCTGGAACCTTTCTTGGGACAGAAGTAGCAGAGACAGCCTGGCCTAAGCACTTTATACTTCACTCATTCATCAACATGAAAAGCTCCAGGCCAGGACCATTCCTTCTGCTGTTTTCTTGGCAAGGAAACACAAGTGCAGAATGGATCCGTGAGTGCCGGCAGCCTGGTGCCACCCTTGTATGGTGTCTGAACATTCTCCCGTGACTGCCTTTTCATTTGCAAATGGGACCCTCTCCCAGGCCCCTCAGCAACCTGGCATGAGGGCCTTCAGGTGCTCCCCATCTTCAAATGTCTGAATCCCCTATGACCTGTCTCCTCCTGGGGTCAGCACGTGGCCTGCCTGGGCACTATCCATGGCAGGTGTTCTCTGCCTAGTGTACTGTGGCTTCTACTTCCTCCCAGTGCCCAGAGCTGTCTTTCCCACATTGGTCCAGGAGGGCTCTGATGGTATCCTTCCTTTGTGTCCTGATGACCACAGAACAAAGCCCCCGACTCCTTCACTGGAACTGGGTCCCTCTGAGCCTCACTCCACCTTCCTGTCCAGCCGCATCATCTCTTGTGCCCCAAACCCCAGACCTGAGTTAAAGTGGAATGCCCACTGTCCTAGGTCTTAGCACCATTTTTATTAAACCTTCAATTACTTACAGCACATAATTAAGAAAGGATTCCCCAGGGAAATTCTAACAATAGAGTTCTGTGAACTGAGCAGCCTGTCAATTCGAGGTTAGTAAGTGCAGGAGGGTACTTCATCAATACCATGAAAAAGCAGACAGTGGACAACACGGCAATCCTCAAGTCCCCCTAAGAACAGGGCAGGCCTGGGCCGCCACCCTCTGACATAGCGGCACTCCGCAGGCCAGGAGCCCAACAACACGGGCGCCATGCGGTTCTTTAGGGTGTTCAATGTACCAGAAAAAGGTACTATTCAGGATTTCTAAATACAGATAGTCAGAAGTACACTGAAAATCCTGGTTTTTCAACATGTTTTTAAAAGATATCATCAAGAATGTCTGGAGGAAAATTTAAATTTTAAAAGTATGTGGGATTTAAGATGACAAGGCCTTGCTCCAAATTCCCATCTTGTTCTCACTCATCACGTGTCCAGTCATGCTGGGGGTGCAGACATAAACATCTCTATGGCTGGCCTTGGCTCCCAGAGCTCTCCTGGCCTCCTTCCCAGGCACCCAGGGGCAAGCGCGCCATGCTCCATGGACGCCTCCACAGGAATGTCCTGCATGAGAAGCCCGCTCTGGGCTCTTCATGAAACTGCTGGGGATTGTTCTGTATTTCAGGTCTGTCCCAAAGCAGTTTCTGAATCCAGAATCTGTCCCAAAGCATTCTCTCCAGGACCCAATTACACACTCTTGTTCATATCACAGAACTTGTTTTTAAAGTAAGTACAATCAAGAACTTTGACATAAAGCAAACAGGACAAGTTTCTTTGAATTTACTCAGATGGGAACACCAGACAATGAGAAGACTGAAACCTACCTGCTCCAACCCCACAAATTCTCACCCATTTTTTTTAAAGTTTTGCTCTGTCACCCAGGCTGGAGTGCAATGGAGTAATCCTGGCTCACTGCAACCTCCGCCTCGGGTTCCAGTGATTCACCTGCCTCAGCCTCCTAAGTAGCTGGGATTACAGGCACCCGCCAGCATGCCCAGCTAGTTTCCGTATTTTTTATACAGAAACGTAGAGGCAGGGTTTCACCATGTTGGCCAGGCTGGTCTCAAACTCCTGACCTCAAGTGATCCAACCACCTCAGCCTCCCAAAGTTCTGGGATTACAGGAGCAAGCCACCGTACCCGGCCCCACGCTGTCCTCCTTTCTATCCATCTTTCTTGAACCAAAATCTTTACCACAAGTCAGTATACATTTGCTTAACAACCATTTTCCTATTATAATATTTTAACTTAATTAGGGGCTCACGCATGGGAAATTGTGGGTGATCCGGAGTTGGGAGGGTCTGACATCTGTGCTTCATCCCCCAGCCTGACCTCTGGTCGTGCTCACTGGATCAGATAACAATCTCTCCACCATGGCCGGGGCTACACATTTCCGCACTTTGCTTACACCTCGGATTTTTCACAAAACCCACATGAGCAGTTCCAAAGTGGGCACTACCCTTCCCACTGGAGACACACCCAACTCTGCTCAGACCTGAGACACCCCGCACGGTGTGGGCTCAGCTACACCCTCTAACCCGAGTGACTGACATCTGGGATGAGGAATGTGATTATTAAACATTGCTAAAAAGGCCAGGAAATGCATGGGTTCAAATCCACAACTGCGTGTGACAGAACACATCTCCAGCAGCTGAGCATGGTACCATGGGAAGTGCCGGTGGGAACACGGCTGACCCGGAACACAGGTGGTTCACCTTTCACTGCAGCAACTTGTTCTAGAAAGATTCATGCTAAGTCACAGACAATGCAATCTAGACACTCTCATTTCTCCCTCTCTGGGATTTAAGTGTGCACCTCACCCTGTGAGCCACCACACGGCCTGCCCCTAAGCGGAGGACACCTGCCAGGGACAGGCTCCCAGGACCCTGCAGCCCAGCTGAGGTGGCGGTCTCTATACCAGCACATGCAGGAAATGGCTGCGCTGGGGTCACAGGACTGTAATGCTCATGGCAGAACAAGAATGCGGACCTGCTCTGCACCTGCCCCGGGAAAGCACAGCCTCTGCTGACACGAAGCATCAGAACAACCAACAGCAGGCCCAGGTGAACAGGCCATGGTCAGCCAGCCACATCTTCTAAAGAACACAGAACAAAGTGGCATTTACATCCACAAAGTTAGAAAGGTTCTCGTTCCGTATGTGACCGAAGTACAAGATTCACAAATGCCAACTCCAGGCCACTTCCTCCCTCACAACTGTCAAAACCCAGCAGGAGAATCTGCAACAGGCCTCAGAAGAAGCCCTCTCCATGGTGAAAGGGCAAGGCAGCCACTCAAAGCGATAGCACTCAGGCCAGAAGAGCTGTTCTCATGGGAACATGTGATCCACTTACAGGATCCAATGCTGGGATTTAGGCCAAGCAACAGCACTCAGGCCAGAACAGCTGTTCTCAGGAGAACAAGTGATCCACTTACAGGATCCAATGCTGGGATTTAGGCCAAGCAATAGCACTCAGGCCAGAACAGCTATTCTCACGGGAACATGTGATCCACTTACAGGATCCAATGCTGGGATTTAGGCCAAGCAACAGCACTCAGGCCAGAAGAGCTGTTCTCAGGAGAACAAGTGATCCACTTACAGGATCCAACAGTAGGATTTAGGCCAGGTTCTAAAAATAATATAAATCCCACTGACTGGGCTGGACTGAGGTACATGTTGCCCTCTGTCATTTCGGTCATTAATTAGCACTTACATGTTACCATCTGCCATTTAAACTTATCCAAATCAAGAATAAAAACTGTGGCACAGATAGATGCCTGAGGCAGTGGAAGTTCTCTGGTGCCCATTTCAGGCTTTGTGTGAATCTGAGCATCCTGTGGGCATGGTGGAGTCGGCCCTCAGGACACTGCACATCCATTCTCATACCATGGTGGGGGTGGCCACTCGGTAGGGGGCAAGCAAGTGCTGCCCCAGCCTGACCCCACGGGCAGACTCGGCCCCTCCGTCCCACACCCTGGCATCCATTCAACAAATACCTGCCCAACGTCCACTTTCTGTGAGCAGGCAGCCAGGGCCTTGGGCGGTTTACATCCTACTGTGGGGAGTAGGGTGGAGACTGAGCACTTAGTAACCACCACCCAACTACTCCTGTGGTGTTTCAGAGACAGGACACCACGGAGATGGGAACCGGGACCATCTGACTCAGGGATCGGGAGAAATCCCTCAGGACCAAGGGGTCAGGGAAGAAATCCCTCAGGATGCAGCATCCAAACTGAGCTTTCAACACCAACTGGACATGGCCTGTGGACTGTCTGACCAAGGGATCGGGGGAAATCCCTCAGGACGTAGTATCCGAACTTACTTTTCAGCACCACCCAGACACGGCCAAATGTGCAGCCTGGGCAGAGTTCTCAGTGTAGACAGCAGCATGGCCGTTGGGGAGCCCTGGCAGCAGGGTGTGGGGAGGAACTGAGAAAAGTCCAGGTTTGTGATCAGGGATTAGGGTCAACAGCCAGACAGCACAGCGCGAGCCTGCAGGCCAGGGCAGCTATTGAGGTCTCAGTGGAAACAGTGTGGGGCTGAACTCACACTGACTATGCGAGTCCACTCACACAACAACCCCACAGAGAGAGGCTGTGCCGTGCACACCGACCCCCTTATAGAATCCTCGTAACTGTCACCTGGGGTCAAGCTGTCTGGCTGTTGGAGGAAAAGCAAGCTGGGCTCGGAGAGGAATACTGGATCTTCATAAATTGCTCAAGACCAAGAAACATTTCACGGACAATCACATAAGAAGCTGCTGTGAGAAAGAGGAACTGTATCTGAGTGAGGAAGATTTCACTGTTTACAACCACCATACTGAAATTTGGTGAGTCTTGTAATCAAAGTCCACAGTGTTACTGAGATATTCCTGAAGAGGGTGCCAGACAGTGGAGTCCACTTCCTATGTTTGCCAGTTTAACTGGGCTGGGTCTGATGAGGGTGGGTCTGAACTGCAAAAGGGCAGGTGCCAAGTGGGCAGCTTCCCTAAACAGGGTCTTCTCCCTGAAAACGATCTTCGGGCACTCTCGCTGACCCTTTCACTGCACATATGATCCTCACATTTCTTCCTGGCTCCTGGCACTCTTCCTCAACTAGATTTAGGCAGGTGCTCAGTACCGCGCTCATTTCTGAACCCTGCCCGGGTCCCTGATGCCGCCACTGCCCTCCTGAGCCACTGGGACACACCCGGCTGGCCTAGAGAATGGAACTCCCAATGCAGCTCGTAATCCTGCTTCCCAAACATCCTAGAAACACTTCTAGAATATTTTCTGGAGAAATAGAGATATAAATGTTGGGGAAAAAAAAGGGTGGAAGTTTATCACAACACTCGCTACTTCCCAGGGATAGTCAGACATGGGGTATGCGCACTCATCACCAGCAGCATCTCCTAATGAAGGTCAGCAGGGGAACGCAGCCTGGCTGGAACCCCAGCCCTTCCTGAGTCCAGTGTCTGGGCCTGAATCAGGTGGCCTGGGCCATCCTTCCTCCTGTTTCCTCACATTTCCAGCTGATAAATTCTGAAATGGACCTCACAGCTAACACCCAGTGCTGTCACCTTCTCATCAACTCCGCCACTTGCTCCTGAGGGTGGGAGGGCATCAGCCAGGGGCTGGAGAGGAGGAAGGTGGTGGAGGCTAGGAGACAAAGCAGGGGTATCCTCTTCTGAAATCCCGATGTCCAATTTTAATAATAAAGTTTGCCTCTATAACTTGATTTTACCAATTTTTTTTTGAGACAGGGTCTCACTCTGTCGCCCAGGCTGGAGTACAGTGGTGCAATCATAGCTCACTGCAGCCTTGACTCCCTGGACCCAAGAGATCCTCCTGCCTCAGCCTCTCGCACAGCTGGGATCACAGGCACACCACATCATGCCTGACTAACTTCTTCTTTTGTAGAGATGGGGACTCCCTTTGTTGCCCAGGCTGGTCTCAAACTCCTGGGCTCAAGCAATCTCCCTTCCTCAGCCTCCCAAAGTGCTGCATTACAGGCATGAGCCCCTGCGCCCAGCCTTGTATATGATTTTAAAACACCACATTTTGAATTATAACCATGAACATGAATTTAAAAATTCAACCTAAGTATGATTTTTTCATTCCATTGGAAAATACATTGAACTCCCCTATTGCCTCAGGAAATTCCTATATTCCAAATACTATCCACCAAAGTAATTTTGACCTTTGAACAGAATCCTTACCTCTAAGAACAAACTCTATGATTGACTGGTTTTTCTATTTCAAAAACCCTAACTTGGCTCTTTGGGATGGAAATCTCAAAATTACTCCCTCTAGCAGATCTCAGAGGCCAAGACTCAACAGCTCATCCTTTAATGAGGTCTTTGACTGTAAGGAGACCAGTGACTTTAAGAGCAGCTTTATAATTTGTCATGCATTCTTCTTGTTTAGTAAGTGGTGCCCTAACTGAGAAAGTGGAATTGGGAAAGCAACATTCTACTTTAACAGGAAACCCAGAACTGGGCCCTGACTCACAGGGACAGAGCCGGACTCTGGTGAGCTCTGGGCCCGCAGAGTGCCCTGGCTGGAGCTCACTGGAGAATGAATGGGACCCTCAGGCCCAGGCCACACCCTACAGGCCTATACAGGATGGCACTTGGAGGGTGGCCCCTTTTCAAATGTCCCTGCTGTGGGGCTGGCTCTCAGCAAAGCAGCGCTCACCGAAACGAAAGTAAAACAGAGGCCGGTTCCCCGCGGTGCTGGCCGCCCGCTCCCGGGCCGCGGCTTCTCGGACGTCACACACCCCGATGTGAGCAGAGCGGAACGTTCTTCTCGGCACTCCTTCACTGTGCTGCAGTCTACACCGAACCACCGCAGCTCCATTTGCTGCTGTAACAAGTTGAAAAAAAACTAATTAATTCAAACTTTAGTTTTTTTTAAATTTGTTACAGCGCTGAGCAGAGCTGCCGACCCCATGCAGAACAGCACACAGACCAGCAAGGGGACCACACAGCGTGGCCACCCTCTGAGCCCACCAAGGCCAAGGCCAGGGCCACCTCGGGCACCACAGCGCGCTGGAGAACCGTCCTGGGAAGCAGGGAACTGCTTCTGTTTCACTTTTGTTCGGCAAGGCACAAAAGTTAAAACCAACAGCGTCCGCAGCCTACAGTCAGCCCCCCAACCTTCCACAGGACATGAGGGCACCTGCAGAGGGGAACTCACAGGGACAGGGCTGGGGCTACTATCACCACATGGCTCTGTGAGAAAAGAATGAGGGGGGGCTCAGGCCATCGGGGGATCTGCCCAGCACCACCTGAAGCCTCTCGCCCCAGCATTTCCGCCAAGCCCTCTGCTTCCCTTCTCTTGGATTCCTCGGCATCTCTCCCTGACTTGAGCCTCGCTAAGCAAGGCCTGCACGAACACGTCCACCGTTACAGCACTGTCTCAAAAACCAAGGTAAGAACAACAGGAAATTAAAACAAAACTACAACTAGCAGAAGCTCCACACCAAGCTTCCTAGAGTGTCAGCCCAAGAAACTTTCCTTGCTGAGTCAACAGGACGCCGGACAGGCGTATCAGGGCCTCGAGAAGAACAGAATTGGGCTTTGCGCAGGTGTGGACACATGCATCCTTAAACCTTTTAAAATCTTGTTTCAAGGATTAAAAACTAGAGTTCATTTTCCACCTTTAAAATTCATGTTGCTATTCTTTGTGTTTGAGGAAGAAACTGCTTGGGTTAGCTTTAAGCCATTCCTTGAGCCTAGAAAATTTTCAAGGAAGGTCACTTTCCGGCTGAACTGAGCTTGCCTGGGAACTGAGGTGCTAGAATCCTAGTCTAATATGAGGTTCTTTCTCCTGAAATTTACAGAACCTAGCTCAAGTGCAGAGAAGCTACAAGTCTGCACATGTAGAAACGCTGGCAGGGAAGTGATCATCATGCATGTTTACGACCACCTCCCAACACACAACAAACTTCTACGGTTTCAGAGTCCTAGGTGGGATATCACAGCACTGTCTAGATTTGGCCTCCTAAGGCAGCAACCAATGCCTTGGATTAAACCATAATCAGCAGTAATAAATAACTCTCTAAACCAAGTATCATAAATTGAAATCATAAATCATAAAGTGTATTTTTATGATTACAGCATTTTAAAGTAATCAACACAATATTGATCTGTACTTAAAGAGGAAACACCTATTATATTAGGCATGTTGTTAGAAAAATCCTATGTGCCTTAGACATTCACACAGCATGTGTGATTGTTCAAAGGAATTAGATGCCTGGCACGTGAAGGCCAGGTACCTCCTCCTACAGACTCAGGAGTACAGAAACATCTGCCTCTAGGTGTTTCTCCGGCATGATGTACTGAATGCGTGAAATGAGATGACTCATACTACTCATTGGGGTTACGTACTCGGAGGCTGTGGCAGGTAGGCTCCAATTAACTTTGACCTCTTCTTTTCATATCCTTTTTGTGTGATGTCACCTGCAAGAGAAGGAAAAAGAAGTTCAGCATTATCTCAGTGGACAGAGTTTATCATTCAATGGCGCTCAAGAGGACAGTCATCATGATGTCTCGTTTGCCTCATCATTGGAATATTAAAAACAAGCACTGCACACCATGCAATGTGAGTTCCGCCCCAGCTCTCGAACAAAAACCCACAGCATTTACGTCACATAAAACTCATATGTTAAACACACACCTGTTTCTGGCCCCTTCCTGCTTGGTTTGTCCGGCTGGGGTCCAGAATTAGACCCCACCCACCTCATTGCCAGGGGCTGCCACGGGAAGCCAACCCTCGCAGCAGGGGCAGTTGTTAACTCAGTCGACAACTGATCCTGTGGCTGCTGGGGTAGGGAAGGCCGACACCAGCACCAATCACCATCTTCTTCATGAATGAGACATTTTCCAATAAGCCTGTCAGTCACAAGGACTTTAAAACCATCACAATGTTTTTGAAAAATAAGTGATGAAGGCCAAGGGAAGAAGCCAAGAACAAAGCCTGCAGAAATCCAGAGGAGGTGAGAAAGGTGCCTATGGTGAGGCAAGAATCCACACGTTAAACCCAACAGCTCGCAGATGGCAAGGAGGCCGCGCAGCAGGAGTGCCTTTCCCAGGGCCAGTGCAGCACACAGGTGAAAGCCACCTCATCAACATACAGAGGTCTTTCCCAATCATAAGCTCCAGTGCACACAGAAAACTCATTAGCTGCTAACTTTTTTGGAATCTGTTGTCTTTTCTTCTAAGACTGACAAAATCATAATTCCTAGAAGCGTTAAAAACTCAAGTTTTAATAAAAATATAGCAAGTGAGTGAAAAGTTATCATGATGTACACATGAGCTGGTCAACTTGCTTTTCCTAGTGAAGGATGTGCACTGTTGGGGGGCAGCCTTTGCCTCTGCAGCCGCCTTCACCAGCTCACTGAGCTCACGACAGATTCTTGTCTCCCCACGGAACACAAGGCGGAAGTCTGAACACGGAGCCACAAATGATATGACATGGAATCCGCTCCGCCCATCAACGAGTGTTCTCGAAGCTAGCTAGCTAGCTGGCCAGCACCAACAAAGGGTTGGTTTCTGCAGAAATATTAAAGCTGTGTGCAGCGTTATGAATGCTGGGCACACCACACCCACAGCCATTGGCTGCCCAATGCAGAGACTTATCGGTCGCTTTTGGAAATGCCTTGTTAACCCATTTTACAAAGGATGTCCAAAATTTGAACCACAGAGGCAGCCACGTGCACATGTGCTCTGGAGCTCAGGGACGAGTTGCTGCCTCAAATGCTGGCTGTGAACTCAGTTTCACTCTTTTCTCCTATAGACTGCGATGCCTGTACCACCACCACCAGAGAGAAAAATATCCGATTTTGAGAAAACATTATAAAAACAATCTGTAGAGGAAATAAGATGCCAGATGCCTGGACATTCTGTCCTGGCCCATCAATCACAGGAGACCTGGTTAACTGGTAGACACATCACCAGCCATTTCACTTCAACTCTCTTGAGAGCAGAATGACAGAGGAAGAGGTATCCAGCTTAGGGGGCTTGGCCGACTCAAGCTCCCCTCTTCTGTGGCACAGAAGGTGGGTTGTTCCACCTATGAGGACAGACCAGAACCCCCTACCCCCCACCTCATCCACACATTTGGCCTTGGGATACTCTCCTGCTGCAGAGAAGGTGGGCCGTTCCACCTATAAGAACAGAGCAGAAACCAACCCCATCCACACACTCAGCCTTGGGATCCCCTGAAAAGGCAGCACAGCCAATGCACTGCTCTCCCTGTGGTTCCCAGCCTGGCCTGGAAGGTGGCGGTGTGAGGAGGAAGCTGCTCCACCCACTCTGTCCTGTGCTCAGCATCTAGAGGAGTCACTTCCACAGCCTGCTACTTGCAACTGAGGAAATACCCCGGTGAACAGGAAAGAAAGGGCCAGGAGCAGATGGAACACAGCTGCACCAGGGATGATGATGGGTGAGCACCTACCCCGCCATACAACAACATGCCAGGCAGCTCTCCCAGCTGACTGCCCCACTGCTCCAGTGTGTCCCAGTGGCTTCCCTGGCCGACTGCCCCACTGCTCCAGTGTCCCAGTGGCTCCCCTGGCTGACTGCCCCGCTGCTCCAGTGTCCCAGTGGCTCCCCCGGCTGACTGCCCTGCTACTCCAGTGTCCCGGTGGCTCTCCTGGCTGATTACCCCGCTGCTCCAGTGTCCCAGTGGCTCCCCTGGCCAACTGCCCCGCTGCTCCAGAGTCCTGGCTTGCAGTCTGCCTTGAACAATTCTACAATCAAGATCAAACCTGAAAGCCCTGTCTACACCCAGATTTCAGCTCCCAAGTCTCACTAATTTCTCAGTTGACCATTTAAGGGTGGGGAGCTGCTCTTCCTTAATTTTCAGTTGAGACTGGAGTCAAAGAAAACTGATGGTGAATTCTGTCTCACTTCAGAAAGCTCAGATTGCCAAGGCCCCCAGCGGGAGGAACAAGTGCATTCCTCCAGGCCCATGGCTCCTCTCCCCAGGGAAGTCATTCCTGCAGGCCTAACTGCACACATCTTCTCACGTTCCTCACCACACAGGCTCCACAGCGAATCTCAGGACGGGGAAAGGGCCAGACACAAGGAGAAGCTGCTACTGAAAAACAGGTGTTTGGCTTGATTTAAATCGAACCCCCAATCAATCAGCAAAGAAAATTTCCAGAAAAGACTAAGAAATCCTAGGTTACTATAATCTCTCAAAACCTAGGAGGTGGGAAAGGGCGGCACCTCTGAGTCACTTCCACGCCCTGCACTTCCCCTAAACCAAGGTCTGCAAGCTAAGTCTTGAGTCTGAGCCCAGGCTCCAGGCCACTTCTCGAGATGCCCTGTGCTCATAGCCTGCTCCTTACGGAGCTGCAAGGCAAGACAGAGTTCCATCCAGCTCTTCACAGGAGGGTTTGCCAGCCCATTCCCAAAAAAGACATTATTTAATCCTTATAACTTATTTTACAGATAAGAATTTGAGGTACAGACGGTATTTGTGTTCCTCACCAGAACCATAGAACTAAGACACAAGTCTGTCCAGCTCCAAAAACTTGTCCCATGAAAACCACAACCAGTGCCTTCCACTCTAAAGCTGGTGCAGTGTCCAGAGACTGCACCCTGGCTTCCTGGGCCGTCCTGGTGTATTGAAACCCATGCACATTTTCCCCACTCCATAACCTGCCTGGGAAGTGCCCCTCTCCAAAGAAAACAGGACTCTACTTCCAGCTTTGCCCTCTCCCAGTACCCGCCCTGCTTGGATGACGCCTCCTGGTGCCCATGGCACCAATCACACACTATAGCTTGTGTGATGTCGTGGATGACTGTTTACAGCTTATTTTTAACACACACGCACAGTTGATCCTTAAAACTGGACAATGTCACACAGAACTGCACCTCAACACGGTTGTTACAAACTTACGTACTCACATAAGTGCATACACACACAGACGTCTGTGTCTGACGCAGAGAGACCTGCAGATAAGCGACTGGCTGGGGGTACCGAAGACTGAGGCAGATGTAGGGAGATCATTTCCCTGTTCAGTGACTGGGTGGGGGATAAGGGGGGGCGGGCTGGCGGGAAACTTATGACAATTTTATCACCAAAGTGCAGAAGACAATGGCTTGATTTGCGTGCTGACCCATAGTGCCTGATGCCATGGCCCCTGAGCCCAGGTTCACTCAGCACCCAAAGCTCAGGGCTCACAGGCTCTTGCTATATATTCATGGAAAAAGTCCAGTTATTTTTAACTCTGAACTACTTCAGCATCTGGCAGACAGAGGTCCAAAAGATTCCCATCATAGACTTGCTGCAAGTTTACATAAGCAAACCTTCTAGCAGTGGGGCTTTGACAAGCTGTCCTTTATTGTGAAGCAACCAATGTTTCCTCTGCGAATACAGTAATAGACAATAGGCGATACCCCAGTAAGACAAAGTCACCAGCAGAACACTGAGACAGAGGGATGATGCTTCCTTCCTTCCCCAAATGGAAGAATTCTTTTTTTCACTTAGGTTGCAATCTGGAGTTCCAGGGCAAAACCCAATGTTTAGAAAAGCAAAGAAAGGTCTGCCCCGTAAACACAGGGTTAAAACAACAGAAGGGGACACCCAGCCCTGTGGCTTGGGGGCCCTTCCTCTCCAGCCTGGCCCACACCAGTCAATCTGGCCCCATGCAGAGCCAGTGCTATCCGAGAGCCCTGTGGCCCTCAGGGATGAAGGGAATGGGCCACAGAGCGGCTTCCAGGGTGGGGCTCAGCTCCGAGCACACAGACCCACTGGGCCATGATGGTTTCCATGCGAAGTGTCAGGAGATTTAATGCTGGAGTGAATGCTGTATATTACAAAGCAATTGTTTCCATGTTCGGAATTCTACGGCTGTCAGGAACTCTGGTGCTGCTGCTCCCCTGAGCCTACTGCTTTATAAGGAACCAGGAGACCCTGGAAGCCACTGCCTCTCAGCAAGGCTGAGTTTTTTTTAATCTCCAATGGGCTTCTTTGTTCTCCAGCAGAAGCTGTAGGCCGGTAACAGCTCCTGCGTGTACCCTTCACCTGCACTGGGGACAGGGGCAGGAGGACCTGGGATGTCCTCTCACCCCAGCAAGCTGAGCACAGCACGGGCCCCCCACAGGCCAGCTAACTAATGTGGGTCTCATTTTTCTGATGGATAAAAAATAGGTAATAACACCCATATACCTGCTACCACAGATAGAGAGATCAAACACACGGGATGTGAAGGTCTGAAAGTACTAAGGATGCAAGAAAATCTTTTAAAAATTCAACAAGCACTCATTCAATACCTGTTACACATTCAACTTGTGAGAAACGTCCGAGTCAAGGGGAGACTCATGAACACAGGCCTGCTGTGCAGCCTTCAGGGCCACAGGAAGTGCCCCTTCAGGGGAGGGAGGCAAAGAAGATGGACCCCGGAAAACCAGGGACGAAGGAGAAACTAAAAATCCCAACCCCTTGAGAACACAGTTGTTCTGCTTTGATGTCAACCAGCATCTTGGGACCATGGACACATAGGCTCCGATGCTGCTGAGATGCTCCAAGCTCTGGGGCTGAGGCTCCTGGCCCCACACACCCCCCAGGAAGCAGCCAGAAGGGTCGCTACAGGAATGCAAATATGGTGAGCCTGTCTCCCCAAACCGAGTCAGAGGCTTCTCCCTGCTGTTTGGGCTGAGACCAAACTCCCCACAGGGCCTCCAAGTCCTTCCTGACTTGTCCCTCCACCTTCACCTGCTGTGGCCATTACTGCCTCATTCTCACCAGCCCCTAGCACATTTCCAGTTCCAGTAGAGTATGGGCAGCTTAAATTCCATAAAGTTCTTTTAAATAAAGCAGCCAGGATAAACATAAAGACTGCACTGGGATTCATACATTCATCAAAGGTTTCTGTTTAATAAAAACGTTATTTATTATTATTTAGTGCCTAGTGCCCCCATACTCCAGGTGACAGAGCAAGACCCTGCCTCAAACACACACACACACACACACACACACACACTCTCTCTCTCTCTCTCTCTCTCTCTCTCTCTCTCTCTCTATGGCAGGAGTAGAAAGGAAACATTTAATTAATGGCAGGAGCAAGAAGGTTTAAGATACACTGTTGCATTCAGATGTCCAGGTCACTTCGAATTTTACCTTTTTGGTTTTCTGAATTTGTACTGTCCCCTGCAGCTCTTCTATTTGGTATGTTAAGAATTCCAGTTGGAAGGGGGATTAAAGGAAAGAGCTTGGAGATCATTCTACTTTCAACACATGGATCAAAAGAACAGGAGAAAGATCAGCAGAAGTTCACACTACTGCAGCAGTCTTGAAAATAAGCTTCCGATGTTAAAAGAAAACATCGTAGTACTAACAGTCCCTGAAGGGCTTAAAATACAAACGCCAGTGGAATTTTTAACAATTCAAAGGGAGGGTGCGGTGTGCGTGTGTGTAGAGCAGAGGCTCTGTGAGTTTGAGGAGATTCCAGTCTTCCTGCAGCCTCGCAACACCCCCTCCTTCCTGTGTCTGGAAGAGTTGGGGCTCTGCACGAGGTCTCCAGAGACGCCCCAGCGGTAGTCCTGGCTAGTCGGAAGATTTGAACATACCAGTTTCATACAAAACTGCTGTCGTAACTTGCTAAAAACTCTTCAGGCAAGCGTAATTTCTCCAGTATGTTCTGGGAGTTGGAAATCCCTCCTTCACACAAAAAGGAAAAAGAAATCACCCCCTGTAGAAGGGCAGCTCTGCCGGTATTACACCCAGCTATTTACGTTTCTCATGATGCTGATTCTCAATTTTCCAGATCTCAGGCCTCACCAGTAAGTTGGTTTTACTGCATGTTGTATGTGGATTTTCTGGTGGTGGGGGCAGGGAGAAGGGGCGAGGCAGGGCAGATGAGGCCCAGCTTCCATGATTTCTAGCTAGACATTTAGAAGCTGAAGTGTAGAACAGGACCCAGCATGGCCCAGTCCTCCCTGTGGGCTCTTCTCAGATGGCCGCCGTGGGCCTCACGGCTTGAGGGCAAGCCTCTTGCACTCCACCGTCTGCTCCCTGACAGAAAGAGGGAAAGATCCCTCAGAGTTTTTCCTTTGGATTGGGAGAGAGCATGAACCTGAGGACAGGTGGATAGGGGAAAGGATGGAGGCCGATAATCCACCTACAAAGCAGACTTTACAGACAACTATGGCATTTAAACGTGATGGATTCCACAAGCATTATCATCCTGATTTCACAGATGACAGTCTCAGTAAGTCCGAGACGCCTACCAAACGAAGTCACCACGCAGAACCACCTGGTCCTGTGCTGCCGTCCCACCCCCAACTACAGGAGATCCTTCAGATGCCACAGCAGGGAGAATGTCACAGCCCTGCTGAAGGAGGGAAGGACAACTGGAAGAAACAAATGTCCACATCACTTCCAGGATCTGAAAAGTTACACTGGACCACCCTGAGGTGAGCAGTGGATCGGTCTATCCCGGATGCCAGGCCACAGGGAACGGCTGCAACCCCGCGCCATGTGACCCACTCCTGCATCAGAAAGTGCTCTCAGGGAAACAAGAGAACTGCTAAGGCTATCAAAGACTGAATCACTTTGACAACAGAAAGAAGTGGGCTAACCTTAGCAAACGCAAAAGTGCATGGCGTCCCGAGTCCTAAACCCTGGGAAGAGCACATCTCTGTCAACAGCGCTCCACAGCCACCACGTTCACTCCAGAGTCAGAAGCGAGCAGCGAGCTCAACACTGGAACCAACGGAGTCTCAACTTTCCACAATACATCAAGCACTGTCTTCCTATTTTAGAAGCACACACCCCCTCGCCCAGAGTTTGACTTTAAGTCTTTGCAGAATCATTTAAGCAGCTGCGGAGTAGCTATGGCTTTCTGCTCAGTTGCCTTTTTAAGTCAAAGCACCCAAGAGTCAAAGCAATCCAAGAGGCTGCTCATCCAGTCCAAACGCAGCATGAGAGAGCAAAGCTCAGAGAGAGGTGCAGTGAGTGGTCAGGCCACCTGTGCCCACATCACAGAACCAAGGGGATCTAGTATTGACAAAGATGCGGAGCACACAGTTGATGGGAGTGCAAATCAGTGTAGCTGCTGTGGAAAATAGCATGAAGCATTTCCCAAAACTAGAAACAAACCTTTATGATCCAGCAATCCCACATCTGGGTAAACATCCCACGGAATTTAAACTAGTGTAATGGAAAGATACCTGCACACTCATGTCCACAATCACTTAGATGTAGAATTGACCTATGTGTCCGTCAGTGAATGAACAGATAGAGAAATCCTGGTGTACGGACACAATGAATACTATTGACTTTAAAGAACAAAATCCTGTCATTTGCAAAAACACAGATAAATCTGGAAGATACTATGCTAAGTGAAATAAACCAGGCACAGAAATACAAATACTGCATCTCACTTACGCAGGGCATCTAAAAGAGTAGAATTTATAGAAATAGAGTGGAATAGGGGTTACCAGCGACCGGGGATGTGGACACAGGGAGATGCTAGTCAAGAGCACACACTTCATGAGAAGATGAGTAAATTCTGGAAATACAATGCACAGCATGATAAATACAGTTAATAACAACGTATTGTCCACCTGCAATTCAGTCAGTGAATGGATCTTAGGTATTCTCACCATACATACAAATTAACTACAATGCACAGGGTGGCGACTATAGTTAATAACATGTATTGTCCGCCTGCAATTCAGAGATGGGATCTTACCTATCCTCACCACACACACAAGTTTACTACAATGCACAGCGTGGTAACTACAGTTAATAACAATGTATCATCCACCTGCAATTCAGTCAGAAAAGGGATCTTACCTATTCTCACCACACACACAAATTTACTACAATGTAACTACAGTTAATAATAATGTATCATCCACCTGCATTTCAGTCAGAAAAGGGAACTTACCTATCCTCACCACACACACAAGTTTACTACAATGCACAGCGTGGTAACGACAGTTAGTAACATGTATCATATGCTTAAATTCAGTTAGAGAAGGTATCTGAGGTATTTTCACCACATACAGGAATTAACTACAAGGTGAGGAATGTGTTATTAATAGCCTGAATTCGGGGAGGAAAAAAAACCCTGAAATCCTTCCCTTCCCCCATCCTAAAAACTATTTATAGATTTTGAATGTTGGTCTATGTGGAAAAAATTTTGTTTTTTCTAATAAGTGAGTAAGGTGTGCTAAGGTACATCCTTTGGTGCCCATGGGTGAGGACACCTGTCCCGGGGGATCAGGATGCCAAACTCTACGGATGCTCGAGTCTCTGATAGACGATGGCGCAGCATCTGCACAGAACCTATGCATGCCCTCCTGCGTACTGTAACTCTCTAGATTGCTCATCATTCCCAAAACAACGCGAGTTCTGTGTAAACGGTAGTTGTACTGTATTGTTTAGAGAATCATGAAAATGAAACAGTCTACACATGTTCAGAGCAGGTCAGAGCATTCTTTTCTTTCTGAATACTTTCACGTTCAGTTTGGCTGAATCTAGGGTAATAGAACCCACCGAGCTGGAGGGTCAACTCTACATCTTGGAGATTTTTAAAATTCAACAGGCAGGGAGAAGGAATACAGGCTCTCCCTCCCACGCCCCTCAGTACTTCCTGGTGGTTCTGCTGTGTTAGCTGCTTCTCTTTTGACCAACTTCAGAATGAATCTTCATCTGAAGATCCAGGGCAGCTCTGGACAGAGGGAAGCAGGTGACCTTCTCTCAAAAACCGTGTTTGCTGCAGCAACGAGCTCAAGACCATGTCTTCTTCCAGACATTCATCCTGAGAAATCCGAACTGTATGTAGTGTAAATCAGTCCTGCCACATACAGCAAGTTCTTGGATCCAAGGAAATGAAACATGCAGCCAGGGCTCCTCTGACGCACACAACGCCATGCGGAGAAGCATCTGGTAGTGTTAGGGCATCGGGCTGGTTCCACCATAAGGATGGGATGCAGAGGAAGAATTTCTTGAAGCAACAGTCATACATTTGGATTGAAATGCAAAATGCAAGCACCAAAAACATAGCCATTTTGGAACAGGCTGGGACAGGGAAAATATCTGTCATGAGATTAACAACAATTTTTTTTTGAGACAAGGTCTGCTCTGTTGCCCAGGCTAGAGTGCAGTGGTGCAGTCATGGGTCACTGCAGCCTTGACCTCCCAGGGTCAAGTGATCCTTCCACCTCAGCCTTCTGGGTAGCTGGGACCACCGGCAGGCACCCCCACATCTGGCTAAATGTGTATTTTTTATAGAGATGGGGTCTCACTGTGTTGCCCAGGCTGGCCTTAAGCTCTTGGGCCCAAGTGATCCTCCTGCCTGGGCTTCCCCAGACTGCTGGGATTACAGGCATGAGCCACCAAATCCAGCCTGTCATGAGTTTTATAAACACAGTACTTGAGTGTTTTCCAACCTCTTGCTATCCAGCCGGCTTCCCTGGCTGTGGCGATGGTGGTGCTGCTGCTGTCGCATTGATCACCTTTTCAGGAAGGGCAGGGAAGCAGATGACAGGGACGTGGTGTACCCAGGACATGGCCCAGCCCTAACAGGAGATGCCTCAGCTGAAGGAAGTCCTCAGAGCCCCTGCACCTCCACACCGATCCCACTCACCATCAGCAGTTTGGGCCACAGTAGCAGGCGCCAGAAGAGATGCTTGCCTCTCCTCGGGGTCACGTCTGACAGACCCCACCCAGGACGTGTAGAACAGGACAGAGTCACACTCATTTCTCCCTGCTGCCCAGAGGGTTCTCTCAGGGGCTAGTCAGAAATGCACCTCTGTCAAGGGGTGACTGACTTCCATTTCATTTACCTGAAATGAAGTTTCTGCCCATTCCTTCTCAGCAATTTTTCAATGAAGAAGTCAGTTCACCCCAAGACTCTGGGCTCAAGTGTGCCCTGATCTCTATCCCTGAGTACAAAACCTCCTCTCGGCTCCAGGGTACCTTGAGAAGAGTCAGGACCCCACTCACCGTCCTGCAGCAACACCCCAGGCCTAAAAAAAAAAAGCGTCTGCCATGCGGGCGAGTTAAGGGAGCAATGAGCATTTGTTGAGTCCTGCTAGCTAATTACAGATAAAACATGGTTTTTGAGAGCTGTGAATGCGTATTTTCTGTGATGTTTATCTGCATGCCGGCATTTCTCACCAACGCAAACTGCTTTCCTTAGAGATTCTCAACTACTAGTTTTCATGCAAGGCACTGACTCTGAAAACTCAGTCCTATTAATGGTTTTTATCCTTTTTCACACATTGAAAACGGGCTGCTCAATGAGAATGGCACAGCTGAACCCCTCGATGGTTCGCACACGCTGTGCCGACTGACCCCTTGTCAGCACCGAGGCCTCACAGCAGCACCCACACTGCTGCCTTCTCCCTTTGTGGGCTGCTGGGCTGCATCAGTCCATTTTCATGCTGCTGTAAAGAGCTGCCCAAGACTCTAATTTATAAAGGAAAGAGTGTGATTGACTCATAGTCCCACATGGTTGGGGAGACCTCCGGAAACTGACGTTCATGAGGAAGGTGAAGGGGAAGCAAAGGCATGTCTGCCGTACGGCAGGCGAGAGGAAAGTGCGCAAGAGGGAGGAGCCCCACGCTCATCGAAACACCAGATCTCGTAAGAACCCCTCACAATCACAAGGACAGCATGGGGGAATCCCCTAGAATCCAATCACCTCCCATCAGCTTTTGCCCCTGGCACATGGGGGTTATGGAAATTACAATTCAAGGTGAGATGTGGGTGGGGATACAGAGCCAAACCATATCAGGGGCTTTCCTGATACCATTTTACAGGAACTCTGAAATGTCCAGTTACCATTTGTCAAATTACTCACTTTATCAAAGAGCAAGCATGGATATGCTAGCCCCTTGAACCTGTGAATAGCCCAGGTGCTGACTAGTGCTTATCTCCAGTAACCTGGCTCTGCCACCCCAGGAGCAAGGTAGGAGCCTAACCTTAAGCCCAGCTCTTGCTCAGGCGGGTTCTGAAGGCAGACATGGCCACTGAGAGCAAGTTCAGACCCAGGGAATAGAACTGAAGACCCCTCAGTAAGCGCAGACTCCTGCAAGCCTTCACAGGAGATGTGGGTTCACCTGGGCCCTCCCCTACATCTGTATATCCTGGGGACCCCTGCAGGCAATGCCCACCAGCTTTGCTGACACCCACCTCCCTGCTCATCAGCGTCTGGGGCAAAGGCGGGTTCAAAGCCCTGCCTGTCTCAGGAGCAGGGACCACGGCTGTTTCCATGTTCTCTTCCTGAGACCTACGGCCACCAGCCCCTGGCTGCTCCATCAGACATTATCCAGTACTATTTCAGTAGGTCCTGTGACCCCCACAAATCCAAGATACACGAAGAGAAAGTGACTGCTGCTTAGTAATTAAACACAAATACTGCAGCTTTCACTCGGCCCCTGCTTGGAAACACTGTACGTGCACCTAGACTTTACGTGAGAATTTCCAAATGCCGTAGAAATTATCTTGGATTTCCTCATTCATCCCTCAAATATTTGATCCCTACTGTGTGCCATATGACAGACAGAGTCTAGTACATGAAACAGAAATCCTACACAACATAGAAGCCACACACAAAACAGAGAAACTGTACACAAAACACAGACACAGTATCACCAAATGTGTGCTGGATAAAAGATTTTAAAAGTTTTACTTTAAAACTTTTTACAAGCTGGAAGTAAAGGGATGCTTAAGTCAATGACTCCAGTGATTTTCTTAAACAAATTGTCCGGTCTGGGTAAGAAATGGAAAACAACATGAGGCAGGCCGGGTCCCACCAGGAGAGGAATGACAGCACCATCCTCCCCTCACAGGTTCAGGACTCAGAAGATGCCAAGAGCTTTATACCATCCTTAAAGCTAAATTTTTCTGACAATCTTGCTTTCTAAAATAATAGTTCAGTCATGAAAAGGCTTACAGTGGATTTAAGAGGTCTGAGGTTTTCTTTTGGAGGGGACAAGTGACTGACCAGAAGATGTATGTAATCAGCTCAAGTTATTCCAGAGAAGTTCATACAAACGTGACAACTCTCTCTGAGACCAGTGAGCTGGGGGCATCCCTCCAGGAAACACTGAGGCTTCCTGTGCACAAATTCACATTGCGTCAAAAACACCCCAAGCTGCAGGGAGGAAAGCAGAGACAATTCCTTGCGCGACACGTAAATGTGGTAAGATTTTGATGGCTTCACTAGCTATTTATATAATAACGTTGATAGTACAAATTTTAATTTGTGGAAGCATCCTTTCTAAAAGATTCTGCCCAACCTTTATTATATGGAATGATTAAGAATATACTTTATTCACAAGGCAAACAAAGTAGAACGTATGTAATCCTAAACTCACTGATACACTAAGAGAATTAGAACTTGTCAGCAAAGATTTCTGCTTTGCAATACTGTCTCCTACAATAGAAGAATCAAATCCGTGTTGTTTACATAAACACATGCATATTCAAGGATTTTTATTATGTTTATGAAGAGACATGCATTGGTACCCTATTTCCCAATTATAGAGGGAAGATGAAAATATCCAATCAGAGAGAATGGGGGAGGGGTGGGTCTTCATTCATTTAAAGTGAAAAAAAGAAGCCAAGAATCAAAGTGCAAAACAGCCTGAAGAACATGATATTACAAGGTACTTGCAGAACAAAGCAGCCCAGACAAGCAAATGGACTGGCACAGAGAAACACAAATGAGAGCAAAATTACATGTAATTCAATACATGAGCACTACAGTATTCACTCAAGATTATGCATGACATACCTACTGCATGCCAGGTGCCATGTCAGGTGTTTTGCAATATCAGAACACCAAATATAGGCCGGACGCGGTGGCTCACGCCTGTAATCCCAGCACTTTGGGAGGCCGGGGCGGGTGGATCATGAGGTCAAGAGATCGAGACCATCCTGGTCAACATGGTGAAACCCCATCTCTACTAAAAATACAAAAAATTAGCTGGACACGGTGGCGCTTGCCTGTAATCCCAGCTACTCAGGAGGCTGAGGCAGGAGAATTGCCTGAACCCAGGAGGAGGAGGTGGAGATTGCAGTGAGCTGAGATCGTGCCATTGCACTCCAGCCTGGGTAACAAGAACGAAACTCCATCTCAAAAAAAAAATAAAAATAAAAAATAAAAAAACAGAACACCAAATATAAAACTTCTGCACCTGCACGGCACTTCAATTCCTGGCCAGATACGCTGTGCCTTGGGAGGCTGAGGTGGGAGGACTGCTTGAGCCCAAGAATCTAAGACCAGCCTGGGCAACACAGTGAGACTCCATTTCTACTACATTAATTAATTAATTGGGTATAATGGAATGCACCTGTAGTCTCAGCTGCACAGGAGACTGAGGTGGGAGGACTGCATGAGCCTGGGAAGTCGAGGTTGCAGTGAGCTCTGATTGCACTGCTATACTCCAGCCTGGGTGATAGAGACCCTATGTCCAAACATTCAAATTCCCACATAATTTTTACATCACCAATACACCATGCAACCATCTTCCCAATAAGCTCAATTATTTCCTGGTCAAGGCACAGAACATGAAGATATTATAAGGTGCCTGCAGAAACTAAACCTGCATGAATTTTTATCTTTTGCTAAAATGAGATCCGGGTGAACTAAATAAAACCACCATGAGCGCTCCAAGGAACATAATTTTCAACTGAACTGAAACAAAAATTAAAATCTATGAAATGCAGCCAAAATAATGATGGGATGTAAGCTTGTAGCATAAAAAGGTACATATTTGAAAAAAGTAAGGTCTCAGGTCCATAACCTAAGCTTCTATCTTAATCTAAAAAGGTAAAGTAAACTCAATACCAGTAACAAGGAAGACATCATAAAGTGCACAAATCAAAGAAGCTGAAAAAGAAAGAAGCAAAACCAAAAGCCTGCATGTAAAAATTCCCCAGGAATCTGCATAAGTCCTAGATGCAATACCTGAGTTTAGCGAGGCCATAACACAGTCAAATGTTACTTCTCCGTACTGGCAATTAGTATTTGGGACCTAAATTTTTAAAACACTATTTACGGTAGCTGTATAAAAACCACTTAGGTATAAATCTAACAAAGCACACAGAGAATGTGTATGAGGATAACCACAAAATACTGATGCAGGAAAGAAAAGAGCTACAGCAACTGAGTCACAAGTCCGAGGAGAGGCGGCAACGGAGTCAAGATGCCAATTCTCTCTGCACTGACCTACAAACATGTCACAATTACAACATAAATCCCACCAGCACTTTCTGTAGATACAGATAAGCTAAGTTAGATGAACAGGGAGAAACAGAGGACAATAAACATTCCAATTACAAAACTGGCAAAGATGGAACAGATACTTCAATCAAGTAGATCGACGGATTGCAAATAACCACCATGGGGAATCACAGAAACGCCCAAAGAAAGTGGTGCTGCTGGTGCTATATATAAATTTAAAAAATAAAATAAAAACTTTGACAAAGGAGAAACAAATGGAACCACGGGCTACAAATGCGTATTTTAAAGCTGGAGGAAAACTATGGAAGTCTTCCTTGAGTCTTTCTCTGAGAGCGCCACCTGACCATCCAGGAGAAGTCGCTGACAGACCCAGAACAGGTGGGCACTAACCACAGCTTCCAAACAGGTGAAAGTCATTTGACGAACATCCAGAAATATCCCTATGGCTCTTAACCTTCTGCTGTGCTGAACTCAGAGTTACGCTGATGGGCCTCCACATGCACACTCAGCCTGCATTTGTAAACCACTTTTTAACTCTCTCAGAGCAGGGCAATCCTTCTTTGTCCCTACCATTTTCACTACAGTTCTATATGCACCTGAAAAACTCTGCCACCTACATCAGACATTTTGCCTAAACCCATTACTGTCACTTACCCTAAATTTGCAACCATTCGTTTTAACTGCAAGTCCAAAGACTCATTTCCACAGTAACTATTTTACTCAAGAATTAAATTCCAGCTTGCTGATCACACTTAAAGTCAACTGCTTTCAGCTTCTGGGTTATAGATAAAATTGGTCTCATTATGTAAACAGGATTTCACAGCAATACTCTCTCTTCATTTCATGACACATGCAGGCGTCACCTGTACCCTTCAATCCAAGTGCCTGCCCACCCAGAGCATGAAAGAGCAACAGAGTATTTATCTTCATCTCCCTGAGCTGGAGACCCACAGCACATCAATCACAGTCCAATTGCTGCACGGCAAAAACTGGTTCTAACGCCCCATGGAAAATAAAGGCCACACCAGAAAAGGCATGCAAGGGAAGTAGCCGTCTGCCACGGGGCTCCCACCTGCAAGATGGCAAATCCATGCCGGCGTGCCGAGGCCAGCCCTTAATGTAATACATACCCTGCCACCACAGAACCATTCCAGGCACAACCACCTGGAAGTCCTGGGAGAGAAAACCCAGCACGCAATGTTGCCGTCAGACCTGCAACTATGATCCCTAGGATGGACAGGTTAGTCCGGGAGAGCAAGGACGGGACTCTGAAGCCGCAAGATGACCAGACAGAGAAGCATATACAGGCTCCATTACCAAGTCATGAGTAATGAGATGAGACACTCCCCTGAGTTCTGTCCCCTTGCCACTAAAAATTTAGGACATCTTCCTTTTTCCTAAGAAAGCCTAAGTCCTGAGTAAGAAAAAGTGATGGCTAACCTGGTTCTTTTCAGCCTCATAATAAAAGATGACAACCCAAGTCACTAAAATGTCACATCCTATGGCTGCATCATGGCTTTTATGGCATGTCAAACCCTCGGCTGCAAGCAGCAGTGACTCTAAATCGCACTCAAAGAGAATAGGTGAGCCCGTTAGTCTCCGTTTCTTAACACTCAAAGCCGCTTCTATAGGAGCTCATGCAACCCTCAGTGCTAGGGTTAATCATTCATTCATTCAACAAAACCACCATGAACCCATGGGATCCCCACCACCCTGCCCTCTGAGGGATACTATTCTGCTGAAACCTGTGTCCACACCCATATAACTCCGGCCCAGCACCCTTCCCGGAACCATGCGTACCTCCCCAAAAGAAAACCGTACAGAGAACGATGACATATGCAGTTGTGTTCAGAGAGCAATTCCAATCGTAGATGTTTTAAGGCAACAGACTAATAACTGGCACCTCGTCAATACAGAGTTATTACCTTTCCAGCAGTATCGCCAGTCCCTCTACAAGGATAACAGACACACACAAAGGAGCTCAGGAGGCCAAGAGAGGCTGTTGGGAAAACAAGAGAAAGTAAAACACTTCAGGAGCAGAGAGGGGCATCTCCACCTTCTACTGTTATAATTTGTGTCTTAGTGATCAAGGCAAGGGGCAACCCCCTGCCTGAGACTCTCGGCTGATCCCCAGCTGTCCTTCCTGGTAATAAACAAGCTGCCAAGCTGCACTACCTGTGTGCCCTGACACCAGTGGAGATGGAGGCCGCCTGCCCAGCTGTGTGCCCAACACCAGTGGAGATAGAGGCCGCCTGCCCAGCTGTGCTTCCTGTGTGTGCCCCTGACGCCAGTGGAGATGGAGGCCGCCTGCCCAGCTGTGCTTCCTCTGCGTGCCCCTCACACCAGTGGAGATGGAAGCCGCCTGCCCAGCTGTGCTTCCTGTGTGCCCCTGACACCAGTGGAGATGGAGGCTGCCTGCCCAGCTGTGCTTCCTCTGTGTGCCCCTCACACCATGGGAGATAGAGGCCGCCTGCCCAGCTGTGCGCCCGACACCAGTGGAGATGGAGGCCGCCTGCCCAGCTGTGCTTCCTCTGTGTGCCCCTGACGCCAGTGGAGATGGAGGCCGCCTGCCCAGCTGTGCTTCCTCTGTGTGCCCCTGATGCCAGTGGAGATGGAGGCCACCTGCCCAGCTGTGCTTCCTCTGTGTGCCCCTCACACCATGGGAGATGGAGGCCGCCTGCCCAGATGCCCCTGGGCATCTAGGTGCCCCTGATACCAGTAGAATGCTGCATGGGCCTATATTGACATTTGTAGCATCACCACCCCCTGTAAAAACCCCCTTTTGGAAGTAGTGGATGATGGGGCAGGTATTTTCCTGGAGAAATAAAGATGCTGAGAAACCCAGAGATTTGGAGCAGTGTCTGCGACAGTGAGCAGTTGGCCAGAGGGGATTAGGAACGCAGGTGAAAAAGGGGACCATGACCTCTACATGACATCATGTTTGGCAGCACAAAGGGGTACTGGTATTCCTAGAACCATCTTGCACTGCGTGGCATTTATATGCTTCAGCACACTGCCCATGCTTGTACCTTCAGAAGACACATTTAAATAACCTCGACTCACTGCAAGGCAGCTGGAGAGAGACTGCTGGAGACCACCAGCCTGGAGTCAAGCCTCCATTATCCCCGGCTTGCAGGGCTTCCACATGAAGCTGACACATCCAAATGTGCATAAGATTTATAAAGAGCAGACAAGCTCCATGACATCTTCCGAGAGGGAAGCTGTGCAGTGTGGGGCTGGGACAGCAGCAGCAAGGGAGATGAGCATGCGGCCTGGGGCAACGCAGCCTGGACATCTCAGGTAGACGGCCCGTGTGTGTATCCTTGGGTCTGAGGCCTCCAACTGTCCATGCGGCTCCCACAGCTCAAGTCCAGTCTGTGGTCATGACCCAGGGCAGGGCCACTCACAAGGCACAGTTCATCTCAAATGTGATAGGGGTGCTGAATGATACGCCAAAGTAGCGGAAGAGAATCCGCGGAACCATTTGCAGAAGGCACTCACCAGGCCACTACCAGCAACATACACGCTGCACCAAGGGGCTGGGCACTTGTGCAGTCTACAGCTGCATCCCATCCCCCAACACACAGTGGCCCCCAGCACATCCTACTTGCCAGCTGGAGCCCCCAAAGAAGAAAGGAGGGGCTTCGCGAGCCACACAACATTCCCATTTCACACCCAAGAAGTGAGCCCCTCACTGAAGTCGGTCCCACACCGGCCAGCTGTGCCCGATCAGAGGTATGCAAGGTTCTGGACCTGGTCTCCAGCTATGCTCAGTCAGAGGCATGTGAGGTCACAGACCCAGTCACATACCGTGCCTGATCAGAGGCGTGTGAAGTCGTGGACCGGGTCACCTGCTGCACCCAATCAGAGGGGTGCGTGCGTGGTCAGAGACCTGGTCACCGGCTGTGCACAATCAGTGCCGTGTGAGGTTACAGACCTGGTCACCAGCCAGGACTTGTGCTGACATTTCCAGTGTCATCCCGGCTTCCTTCAAAACTTGAAATATCTTTAGATATTTCCCAAAAACTTTTGAAAACGATGCACATGTGCACAGGTGAGTTTGTTCTGCACATTCCTTTCAATATAGAGGATTAAGATTGGAGGTCAGAGCACTCCAGCCCAATGTCCACATCCCATCCCATCTGCAAAAACTTGAGCACAAGCAGCCCCCTCTGAAGCCACCTGGAGCCAGTGGCAGGCCAGGGACTCAGGCCCAGTATCCTGTCAGTTACAATGAACAAAATGTCATTCAACACTGGCCATGCCCCTACACTTTAATGTCTAAAAACCACATGTAAATCTCCCAAACAACTATAATCTATGAGATTTTACAGCTAGAATCTTAAAGACATCAGAGACTGATGAGTCTTGACCTACTTCACAGCAGACACTGCCCAACTTGACTCTGACCCTAGCTTTGTGCGAAGGCAGCCATCACCAGGCCGTTGGGGTGACCACAGCCCAGACACAGACAAGGCTAGCTCTGGTCCCTCCTTGCACCTTAACTGGGCTCCTGAGCTGCTGTCTATGACCAGTGATGCTAACGCCCAGAGGAGCTTCCAGGAAAGCGGTAAACCTTCCATGTAGTCCCCTCACTAGAATGGCCATGTATAAATCAGCCACCTTTCCATTACTCTCCTGACACTCCCAAAGAAGGGGTGGGTTAAACTTCTTCCTTCTCCACCAGCCCGACACAAGCCACACCTGCCCTGACACCAGGCTCATCTACTTCATCCTGGGAAACACACGCAATTCACAATCAGAGGTGCACACAATCAGGCTACGCACTATCAGAGGTGTGCACAACCAGAGGCTGTACATAATCAGAAGCATGCACAGTCAGAAGCTGTGCACAGAGGCACACACATTCAGAGGCATGCATATTCAGAGGCATGCATATTCAGAGGCACACAGAGACTGAGCACAATCAGAGGTGCACACAATCACAGGCTGTGCACAATCAGAAGCTGTGCACAGAAACACCATCAGAGGCATGCACAATCAGAGGCGCGTAGCATCAGAGGCAGGCACCATCTCCACATCCTCATCAGAAGCTGTTCCTGACCATTTACCTGAGGCCAAGTTTAAATGAGTAGCCCAGGTTGTAAAAGACTTTTGGGAGGAGAGGACTTTTCTACAACCTTTCTCTGAAGGTAGAGTCTACGCATTCCGCCATCAGTACCACTTCTGCCTGTCCCTGTGAGGAAGCGCTGCAACCATGTATTGGTGCCCTTCCAGTGCAGAACGCTGCCTTTCCCTCTCTTTCCAAGCCCAGGACGGCTCCTGGCGACCCACCACCTCTGCTCAGCCATCCACCCCCAATGCCTTCCTCCCTCACCCCACAGGGGAGCTCCTGCAGCCAGGCTTTCTGGCTCACCGCCCTGATGCAGTCACTTACACCCTCATCCCAGGCTGGAAATCTCTTTTGAAAATATCCAAATCTTACCCACATCAGGCTCCATCTTTCCCCAGAGCCACACAACCCCACCAGAGCAGTATCTCCAGTGTCCATGCAGCCAGGGCCTGTGCACGAATCCGTGGGCTAGGGGCGTCAGCCCCTCAGTTCCTCCATGTGTCCCCTTACTCCCTGCTCCCCAGCAAATGTTCTCTAGCCTCAATTTCCTGATAGGTAAAAGGAAGATTAACAGTGCTTACTTACCTGCATCACTTAACACAGCGTCCAGCCCAGAATATACCCTTGATAAATGACAGGTATTGCTGTTCTGTTACCATTATGCTGGTTCAAGATTTCCTGTGAGCCTCTAAGGTCTTTGCAGCAAAGACAGCTCAACAGTCCAGTTCGGGCCTGTCTGTGGCAGATGGATAGGTGAGTGGCCGATGGACACATGTGACGCTGAATGGGATTTCAAAGCCAGCCCTGCGTCTTTTGGCCAACAATGAGAAAAAAGCTTCCCATGCTGGCTTGCTGCTGTCCTAACTGCAACTTCCAGAAGGAGCCACTTGTAAGGCAGCTGTGCTGCACATACTTTCTCAGAAGGAGACGGCAAGGGGGAGACTGGCTGGAGACAGGAGGTCGTGAGCTACAGATCAGGTCTGCGTGACCTAGAGAAGGAGTCACTCAAAAATGCCGCTCCGTTCCAACAGCTGTGCTGGAGGCCGCCACGCAGATGCGACCGTCCCACTCCAGGGCCAACCACCTCACGCTCTTGGATGTCTCATCCTGGGCACCTCTTCACAAAGCAAATGAGCTTCTGACTTCAGCCTGTCCTAGCTAGAACACTGATCCCACCTCCCATGTCCTGAACTGGATTTTTTCCAGGATCACTGTGGAAACAGAGTTGGACAAGCAGGCCCAAGACATTTCATGGCATTTCCTGGCACGGATACTCATGATGCCCAACCATAAAAAACTAGGGGTCAACTGGTTTTGCAGACTGTACCTTTACTTGTGGCATACATGGATATTGATTTACCAAGGGAGTGGCACAGAGGAGGTCGAAGGAAAGCCCGTAATGACTGTGCCAGGCATTCCCGCACGCACTGACATCTTCAGACTCGGATGGCATCCCTGTCTTACAGATGATCAAACTGAAGCTCAGAAACTAGGGAGTTTGTCCAAGATCAGCAACAAGCACATGGGCAGCTGGGGTTCAACCAGGTCCTTCCCTGGATCCGTCTGTACCACTCTCCATCCCACGCCACCGTGGTCCCTGACGGACACAGCCCACCCCACTCCACTGTGGTCCCTGACGCACACAACAGGTCCAAACATCTGGCACCCCAAGTGCAGAGTACGGAGTAGAGCGGCTTCCACAGTGGAAACTCACACAGTCCACTATGTGGACTTCCTGCCGAGTGCCTCAGCGACTCCATGCGGTCAGGTCTGTAGCTGTGACCTCACTGCACCGGGAGATCTGGGCGACAGGCGGTGTTTTGGAGGGTGCTCGTCCAGAAGGGAGAAGGGCATCTGCGGGGCGCTTTCACATGGAAGCCCCAGGCCTGACCAACTCACTGTGGAGCCTCAGCTTGGGCTCCTGAGGAGGGTTCTGAGGCCCATCTTCACCGGAGTGTAACCCAGTAGATGCCTACAGTGTCCACGGACCTCTCCTCCTTCCCTCCTAGCTGGGGCTCTACTCCGCGGACCTCTCCTCCCCTCCTAGCTGGGCTCTACTGCCTCAGGAGAAGCCCTGCTTGTATTACTCTCAGGAACAGACAAAGGAAACACAGGAACACCGTCAAGGCACAAGGGAGACCTCTCATCAGTTACATTCAAACACCATTTATTACGCACCAACTAGATGCAATTGGTGGCAGGAGCTGCGGGAAACCCCAGGGTGACTGGGAGTTAGAGACCCCCTAATCCAGGGCCCCTTCCAGACTGCCTCAGATCCACTTCTTGAGGGAGAAGCAACTCCAGGAGTGAGGCCCAGGTGGCTTTCTAATGAGCAAGGTCAGAGTGGCCTTCGGGCAGCCTCTGGGCCCCCCACCAGATCATCTGATCAGCTGGCCAAAGGCTTACAATGCCAGTGATTCCAGGAGAAGGGCAGAAACCTGTTGGACAGAGACTGGGAAAGGCAGCACCAAGATCAGCTGGAGGAGAGGTGGGGAGGAGGGGTGGGGAGGAGGGG
>CM052669.1:513709-531103 GCA_028533165.1 Leontopithecus rosalia
GGTCTGGCTGTAGTGAGAGGAGCTCTCATTTCACAGCAAAAGGGGCGCAGGCAACACAGCAGGGCACGCACTTCAGCCCAGGGCTCAGGAACCATGGGGTGCAGCATGGCCTAAGGCAAACCAGACACATTGGAAGCCAAGGTCCCACTTTAACATTCAGTGACATCAAATAGAGGGAGTTACCTATAGCGACTTCCTGGGGGACCCATAAAACATGCATGACCACAGACACTGACGAAGTCATTCCTAGGTCCTGGGGGCTAACATCACCTCACAAGCACTGACCACTGATACTGACCAAGTCATTCCTAGGTTCTGAGGGACCTGTACAACATGCATTGACCACCGACAATGACCGAGTCATCCCTAGGTCCTGGGGGCTATACCACATCCACATACATTGGTTCCATTCACAAATCTATGCGGGGCAGTTGTCAGCCCCAGTTTATACAGATGAGAAAGATGCTGCTTGGAGAAGCTAAGTGATAAAAGCAGACACAGACACACCGGCCGTCTCCAAGATCCCTGCTCTATGTTCTAAGGTCTCAAAAAGGCTGGGTGTTTTGCATTTTAAGTGACTAATCATAGGCGGTTTTCTTCTCTCCTACACCTCTTTAGATTGAACGTGCATGTCCATGCTTAGCTGCAGGTGCACTGCCGCATGTGGACCAGCAGTGCTTTTCCTGCCTGGGGTTCTCCTCACAGCCTTCAGGAAAGCTCCCGCCTGCTTTATAGCTGTGCCAGGCAGGTCCAGCCAGCAGCACAATGAAATCACTGCAGCATCAGAGCTAAGTGCTGGCTGAGATTTTGACAGCGAAGCCAGCGGAGCAATGAGGATAAACCAAACAACACTCTTCTATTGTAACGCAGACGGAAGTCTAGAAGCAGGAGCCAACACCCCTGATGCAGGCAGCCGCGTCTCACTACGATGCTAATAGTAGTTTGCTGTTTCCAGGCCTCCGAAAGCCGGGGGGGTTCCCTGTTTATCTGCTCTTGGGCTGCCTGATCAAATCTCTGTAAAGATCAGCGATATCTAAATTGACCCAGTATCCGCACGCTGAGTGCTCAGAGACGGTGGTGTAGAACAGCCAGCATGTCGCTTAGTCACACAGGCACAAACACGTTGCTTGCCACTTCTGCCTTTATTTCATCAAAACCTAGTATTTTCTCCTGAATATTAACATTAGCAAAGTCTGTTAGCCTTCATGATCCATTTGAAACATCAGCTTGCTTTATTCAAGAGATTTAAGACACGCATAAGTCTTTCTTGCCAAGGTCAATACACACACACAGACGTTTCTGAAGTTGTTGTTTCTGGAACAAAAGCCTTGGCTGGCCTGCCCCTGTGAACATTCCCACGAAGAGCACACTGTTGCCAAGCTGCTTGGCTGGCCAGCAGGGGGCAGGAGAGAGCAGCAGGTGCCAGGGCAAGGTTCCTGCCAACCCGCCTCACTCCATCAGGGCAGGGCATCCTGCCAACCCAGCGGCTTCCTCCAAAGGGAAGCAGCCTCTTCAGCTGCCACAGCACTGATTTCAGACAGCTCAGCCAATGGGGCAACAGAGTCAACAGAGCTCTCTCTTAGAAAAATATGCACCCTCATGTTGTTAAAGGAAAACTTATGTTACCAGGCAACCTGAATATTAGATTCAACGTAAAACAGCCAACGAGACCATTTTCAAACCAACGTGCTACTAGTTCTGTCTCTTCCAATGCTGCTTAAACACAGGGAAGTAGGAGGGAAAAGAGCATTTACTTCTTAAAAATTAACACCTCTTAAGGTTAATTTCACCCATATTGTAAAGACTCAGAGCTGCAGATTCCTTAGAGGAACATGGTGGAGGTGGATCCCAAAGCTGACCCAGCCCGTCCCCCAAGGTCAGTCACCCCACAGGGTTCACACCTCCCAAAAACCTGCTACCTTCACAAGGAAAAGTTGAGTCTCCGAGATCTCTTGGTGGATAACTTAGAGGACCACACATGGAGGGTAGGGGGTAGGTGGATCCCAACGCTGACCCAGCCTCCCTCCAGGTCAATCACCCCACGGGGTTCACACCTCTCCAGGACCTGCTACCTCCACAAGGAAAGGTGGCCTCTCCAAACTCTCTTCAGACGGAGCACCGAATAGGAGCTAGAGACAGACACAGACTCACCACGACTGCTTAAAAATCACAAAATGCAACACATATTTAAGGACTTCTTAGTTTTTTAAAACTGTAAGAACAGTGAGCCTAGTTTAGCCTCTGTGCCACAGTGACACAGTGTAAATCTGTCTTTCGCTATTTGTTCCTTCTCCAGCAGCCACTGCCTAGCTGGCCAATGGCAGAGGAAGAACGTCTGGTGCTCCTGAGAGGCTCTCAGTAAAAGCATGAGCAACACAATTGCTGCGTCACGATGCCGCACACTTTAGGGTCACCCACAGACCACTAATGCTTTCTTACAAGTGCACTGACTGGGCCTCCTGCACTTCGTAAATGTTGACCTTCCTAAGCTTTGTCACATTGAAAATTTTTAACTGCAGTCCACACATACTTGTCTTATTTTTACCCTAGAGGCATATTATTACAGCAAATTAAATTTGCAAGGTTGAAGGGTTTTCTCAAAGTTGACTTTAATCATGGGGAAAAAATAAGGCTAGCTGTTTGGGAGGCTGAGGCAAGCAAATCGCTTGAGCCCAGGAGCTAGAGACCAGCCTGGGAAACATGGCAAAACCCTATTTCTACTAAAAATACAAAAAAAATTAGTTGGGCATGGTGGCATGCGTTTATAGTCCCAGCTACTCAGGAAGCTGAGGTGGGAGGATCACCTGACCCCGGGAGGTGAAGGCTGCAGTGAGCCAAGATTTGTGTTGCTGCACTCCAGCCTGGGCAACACAATGAGATCCAGTCTCAAAAAAACAAAAATATAGCAGAAACAACTATATAAATCATTATGGAAGGGAGCTGGCTGGGAACAATGGCTCACTTCTGTAATTCCAGTACTTTGGGAGGTCAAGGTAGTGGGGGATCACTTGAGGTCAGGAGTTCGAGACCAGCCTGGCCAACACAGCAAAACCCTGTCTCTACTAAAAATACAAAAATTAGCCGGGTGTGTTAGTGGGCACGTATAATCCCAACTACTTGGGAGGCTGAGGCAGGAGAATCACTTGAATCCAGAAGGCCGAAGTTGCAGTGAGCTGAGATCGTGCCAATGCATTCCAACCTGGGCGACAAAAGCAAGACTCCACAGCAAAAAAAAAAGAAAGAAAGAAAGAAAAAAGCTGAGGAGGGGGAAGCTATCTTTTTCACTTAAGGGAAGGGAGAAGAGCATCTGGCATTTATACCTCTCACGCACACATCTGCAGTGGTGCCCTAAACGATTCAAAGTACAATTCCTAAAGATATAGCTCAAAACTACTCACCAAGTTACATGCTAACAGCACATGCATTTTAAGAGTGCTACATTATGTTTTTTAAGCATCTGTATCCAGTATTTTAGCATACTGGCAGTGTTCCCTTCAGGTGCCATAAGCCTAAATGATTACATGTTTAGTCACTGATTTTAATTTGTAGTTTCCTTTAGATAAAATATATCTAAACATAAGCTACTAAATTAATGACTAAGGGGAAAAGTTACTCATTAACTTAGAAGTTAAACTTCGCAAACTGAATGTGTTGGCTCTCATGTAAGCTAGATGATTAGTTTTTAAAACTTTCTGTTGTGTGTGTGTGTTTCCCTCAAGGATGGAAGTCTCCTCTTTACTCTCAGAAGCAACAGATATGCACAGGAGTTTCAAGGAACGGTGAAGACATATAAGCAAAGTTAACTTCATTACAGCCTGCACTTCTCAGACACTGTGCCACACTGCAGCCTGCAATTTGCCCTGTATCACGCATGCCTTCCACACCTTACCAGAAAGCCAAAGTCTCTAAGTGTAACCAAGAAGGAAAAGCAGAGAAATGACCTCCAACACGTACAGCATGCACACAAATGTTTAAACGTTCATCAGAGTAGTCGGGCGTGCCCAGCACTTTGGGAGGCCGAGGAGGGTGGATCACAAGGTCAAGAGATCGAGACCATCCTGGTCAACATGGTGAAACCCTGTCTCTACTAAAAATACAAAAAATTGGCTGGGCATGGTGGCGCGTGCCTGTAATCCCAGCTACTTGGGAGGCTGAGGCAGAACTGCCTGAACCCAGGATGCGGAGGTTGCGGTGAGCCGAGATCGCTCCATTGCACTCCAGCCTGGGTAACAAGAGGGAAACTCCATCTCAAAACAAAAAACAAAATAAAACGTTCATCAGAGTAAAACCAAAAATCCACAGTAGCTCACAATTTTAACTGGTGGAGTCATCTGCATAGCAATTTAAAAAGTCAAATTAAGTAAAAACCTTATTGAAACTCTCAAGAAATACAAAGTTTATAAAAAAGACATCTGCAAACATTGACAGGGAGGACAGGACTTCACTCTGCATCCAGCTTCTGGAAGCTTCAGCCAAATGCCAGGTTGTATAGATCCAAAAATCAGAAGAAACAAGTGTTGAAATGTGTATAGTCTCGACAATATACAAGTTCAGATGTCGGATACTCAGAAACCTTGAATTTCCAATTAGAAAACAGGAACATGAGCAAGTTTCCCGGCAGTGCCCACCTTCTGCCTAAGAAATGCGCACCAGGAATGCTGGCCACCTCAGGAGAACAGAAGGCTTCCCCAGCAGAGCCCACCTTCTGCCTAAGGAATGCTTAACAGGGACGCTGGCCACCTTGGGAGGACAAAAGGCTTTTTGTCACACTCACTCGGAGAGTCACATACCTGGCCCCACCACAAACAACTGCTGATAATGAAGAACGACCCCCCCTTCCTTGGTCTTTACTCAAACACTTGAGCCAGGAGAGTTTATTACAGAGTGTATTATCGACTGAGTTCTTGTTCAATGCGTCAAGCTTGTTGAAGGCATGGCAACCCCACTCCTGGCCCAATTAAGTGAACAGAACAGAGCAAATGCCCCCAATTTGATGGCACTCAGTCACAACAGCAGCAGCCACCATTCATAGGGCGCTGGCTTCATGCCAGGAATGGTTCCAAGCGTCTTCTCTATGTCCGAGGAATGTGCATTGCAACCCTGCGGGGCAGTTCACAACGTGCACCAGAGATTTCTGAGGCAGCTAAGTCCAGGCTGTCCGTGGGCCTCGCCACGTGGCCAACCAAGTCCCCTGCAGATCACAGCTCACTGCAGGGACAGCGGGCCCCAGGGCTGCCTTGAGGCCAGCTCCCTCCACTGCCTCCTCCTGGCGCCTGACACCAACCCTCACCGTTGCTGTCAACACCTTCTCATCACTCCCAAGGGGCCTGTCCTTTCTGCTCTTCCCGCCCCTTGCTCCCTGCAGCCTGTGTCCGGCAAGCACAGACTCCTGCAAGCCTTCACAGGAGATGTGGGTTCACCTGGGCCCTCCCCTACATCTGTATATCCCGGGGACACCTGAGGGCAAGGCCCACCAGCTTCGCTGACACCCACCTCCCTGCTCATCAGGGTCTGGGGCGAAGGCGGGTTCAAGCCCTGCCTGTCTCAGGAGCAGGGACCACAGCTGCTTCCATGTTCTCTTCCTGAGACCTACGGCCACCAGCCCCTGGCTGCTCCATCAGACATTATCCGGTACTATTTCAGTAGGTCCTGTGACCCCCACAAATCCAAGATACACGAGGAGAAAGTGACTGCTGCTTAGTAATTAAACACAAATACTGCAGCTTTCACTCGGCCCCTGCTTGGAAACACTGTACGTGCACCTAGACTTTATGTGAGAATTTCCAAATGCCGTAGAAATTATCCTGTGCTCATTAGCGAAAAGCAGCACATCACTTAAACCTACATGACTAGTAATAAGACAGAAACACTTTTTCTATGTTTGTTGATCTGCTATATGACCACATCAACGCCAACACACACAGTGACCACCACCTTCCACGGGGCCTGATGCCTAAGAGTCTAATTATCAGAATGTTGGATTCCTGTGCTTGCTGGAGAATTTCTTCCCATTGTTGAAGTGAAGGAGGTAAAATTCTAGGTGCCTGCAATAACCTCATTTCTGTAGCTAAGCAACTTCAGTAGTAGCAAAAACAAAAGGGCTTTTTTTAATGTCTTCTTCTATACAAGCTAAATACAACTTAATTTTTACATCCACCTTCTCATCAGCTCCCACCTGGTGAGCAGGCAAAGAGCAGTTCTCAAAGAAACAAATTGTTCCATAATTTTAGCATTATCACTATTAAGCAAGAATTATCCCAAAAAAACACAATAATCTTGTGCTTACATTCCAAAATTGATTGTCACATAGTGAAATAAGCATTTAATGCAAAGAAATGTTTCTTTTCAGGTTTCTATTCTGGAAAAAACAAAAAGATTCCTGGCAGAGAGATAAACACTAATTATGCAACTATCCACAGTGCCTCAGGGAAAAATAATGTCATCCAATTAGTTCTTTAAAGTGTTATAAATGCATTTGAGTTTTAAGAGTAATTTGTCCATAATTATCACAAGAATCTTTAAAAATCTTAATACTGAAATAACCATAAATGGATATAAAATGTAAAGCAGAAGAGTTAACATTTAGGGTAGATTTTGGCCCATATTTTTAACACATGCATAGTTATTATTTATCCGACTGAAGGATATCCCTCTCCTCCTAGGCTCTTAAAGACTGATTTTCAAACACAAAGAGGGTGACAGTTACCGACTGCCTGCTTTTCCCCAAAAAGCACACAGGGTGAAATTCTCACCCCCAAAGCGAAGGTGTCAGGAGGTGGGGTCTTTGGGAGGTGATGACTTCCCGAGGCTGGAGCCCTGTGAATGGGGTTTGTGCCTCAGAACTCCCTCGCCCCTCCACCACGTCAGGGCCACAAAGAAGGCGTGTGCAAACCAGGAAGGGTCCCGCACCAGAACCACCAGGGCGGCACCCTGATCCCACCACCTTCCAGCCTCCAGAACAGTGAGAAACAAATTCCTGCTGTTTACAGGCCACTCAGTCAATGGTGTTTTGTTACTGCAGCCTGAGCTGCCTGAGACCAATGCTCACTGTCCTATGGAGATGGCTACTCCCCTCTTCCAGAAAGAGGGTCTCCTGGCTGTCTCCCAGGGCTTAATTAAAACCCCTGTCTCCTCCGCATCATGACAGATCCCACCTCCACCACCCTGTGAGCCAGCAGTTACTAGGATTAAAGGAAAAGGAGGATCATTTTAGACCAGCCCCTCCACGTCAGTCTGAAGCCTGTAACTGTGCCCACTTCCACACTGGCCATGTCACTGGACTGCCCACGCCAGCTCTGTACACTGGTCCCAGGCTCTGCACACAGACTCTTCCAGCTGCCCATCCAGCATACCCATTTCCCCTTCTGCTTTGCAGACTGTCCTTCAATATCCAACCCCCCTCTGTAGCCCAAGGGCTTCCGATCTGGCCATTTGGGGTGAGACCAGCCATATGCTGTAGTCCTTGGCTCAGGTAACCCAGGCCCAAGCAGCTGGCACCAATGCTCCTCTGGCTGCAGGGCCTGCAAACCACTAGCCACCCCAGGGCCCAGGAGGAGAGGCAGAGGAAGCTGTGAAGCTGCCAAGAGCTGAGAGGTGACAGGGAACCCCTAAGATGAGGTGGATGCCATAGAAGGAATTCAGAGAAAGAGCCCCAGGGCTGGACGGCCCATGCCCATAGCCTGCCCTGCTGAGCCCCAGGGCTGGATGGACCATGTCCATATCCTGCACCCCTGAGCCCCAGAGCTGGATGGGCCATGCCCATAGCCTGCACTGCTGAGCCCCAGGGCTGGAAGGGTCATGACCACAGCCTGCACTGCTGAGCCCCAGGGCTGGACGGCCATGCCCATAGCCTGCACTGCTGAGCCCCAGGGCTGGACGGCCATGACCACAGCCTGCACTGCTGAGCCCCAGGGCTGGAAGGGTCGTGACCACAGCCTGCACTGCTGAGCCCCAGGGCTGGACGGGCCATGCCCATAGCCTGCACTGCTGAGTTTTCCAGGTTTCTGAACTCATTCAATTGCTGACTCAGGCAGCATGTGTTTCCTGAGTGCTGGCCCTGTGCGGCATTGGATATGGCAATAAAGTAGGACCCGCCCACCCTCCTCTCTCCCGCACCCCCACCAACATATGGGGGGGCCCCCATCCTGGCGGGAAGTCAGGACATGTACAGGCCTGGGTGCCCAGCTGGCACCGCGAGCCTGGGAAGGGGGGTGTTTCAGACGGAGAGTGAGTGCAGCCTTGCCAATGGGCCCAGCAGTCACCTGTGCTGCCACAGCCAAGCTGAGTCAGGATCAGCTCGCACAGAAACCTGACCCTCTCAAGTGGGTGCCGAAGCTCATCAGAGACAGAAACTGTCTCCTGATCGTCTCTATCACTTTCTCTACATGTCTACTCACACACAGACGATGGAGTTTCAGAAGCACAGCTGTGACTTTGTAGACAGATCCCAGGCCTCCCCGTGCTCCTCTCCTTGGTGCCACTGACTGGGAGAGGCCGGTATGGCTGCAAGGCTGCACACCTACAGCCACGCAGCCGCTGAGATGCAGACCTTTGACGATTGCTTCTCCCAGAGAACACTGCTCCATCTTGGAGAACACCATGGCGGGCAGAAAGCTCTGAGAAAGAGCACACTTCTCCCCAGAGCCAACGGAGGCACCCCCGACCCTGCATTCGGCAGTTTACTTACATTCTGAAAAATATCTGAATTAATGAGGGACACTAAAATGAAAAGGTCATGCCAGAAGGTTTAGAAGGCCCAAAGGTTTCTGAACCAAGACTGCTGGGGTCCATGTGCTTACAGGGAAAGTTTCCACAGGGGCCTTCAACAAGCAACGCTCTGCAGGGAGGGCCGCGCTCTGCAGGGAGGGCCGCGCTCTGGGCAGAGCCAACACATCAGATGCAGCCAAGTCACATCAGAGGCTACAGCAACTGACATACAGCGCTCTTCTAAGATCTGCAAGCTACCTCCAGTACCAAGTGACCAGAGAGTAATTTAAGATGCGGGAAGAAAAGGATCAAGTTAGAAATAAAGTCATTTCTGCATACAAAAGAATTTCTATACCTACTGGCTTTCTGAGAATAACAACTTCAACATGAGATACACATCTCAGTTGGAAGGAGTTTGGGTTTTCCATGGGCAGAGACAGCGGCTCTCCAGGAAACGTGAACCCTTTCACACCCACTGAGCCATGTGCCCCTGGGGCCAACCTGACCTGTCTCAGCACCTCCCGCTCAGCCTCCAGCCAGCTCCTTTCAGCACTCGCCCCCATGCTCCCAGAGCCTGCACCAGCCCAGGATCTTGTCTTCTACTGCTCTGAACCGTCTGCTGCCAAACTTTCACTCTGGGGCAAATAAGCCAGAAATGAAAAAATTACGGGACCCTTTGCTTTTTAAAATTTTGTCTTCCATGAGGTCAAGACATCGAGACCATCCTGGTCAACATGGTGAAACCCCGTCTCTACTAAAAATACAAAAATTAGCTGGGCATGGTGGCGCGTGCCTGTAATCCCAGCTACTCAGGAGGCTGAGGCAGGAGAATTGCCTGAACCCAGGAGGCGGAGGTTGTGGTGAGCTGAGATCGCGCCATTGCACTCCAGCCTGGGAAACAAAAGCAAAACTCCGTCGCAAAAAAAAAAAATTTTGTCTTCTCAGAAAACAAAGAACACTAATTCTACTTCCACGGTTTAATATGTTGCCTCCATCTGCATGTTCGTGGATATATATGTTTTTATGTATATTTTAATCAATACTTAGAAAGTCATGCACTGTTGACATTTAATTACGTTTGAAGTAAGAAGTTTTAAATTCAGTGAATTTAAGCACTCAAAATTTAAGCCCTCTGACATCTATTAATTAAATGAACCCAACAACCCAAGCACCTCCCCTGAGGCATCTGGAACACGAGATTATGGAGCAGCCTTTGCTCCCAAGACACCCTTGGTGATAAGGAAAATCGGTCAAAAAATCATCCCTCCAGCCGTCAGCCACGTGCTTAGAGGTCTGGCTTCCTCTCTGCCCCACAAAGCCCGACTCTTGGTCACAGCTCTGCTGCTTGCTTGGGTGAGACCACAGGCGTCACTGCGCTTGTAAGGGGAGAAGCCGGTCAGGACACAGGATCCTGGCTATCCCGCACTCAAGCTCACCAATACCGTAATTAACTTCGCAGTGAATTACTTAAGGCTTATCTTCTGAATAATTTAGATATGTACATTCTAACAGGGAAATCCTGAACACAGAATGCAGGCCACACCGTCACACAGATTCTATTGGGCTAGTACTATTTTTGTTTGCCTTTTCAACAGACTTTTTAAAAAGCAGTTTTCAGTTCATAGTAAAATCAGGAGGAAAGTACAGGGTCCTCACGTATCTCCTTCCCCAGCACACACATAGCCTCCGCCTTTCTCCCGCCCACACCGGACCAGCACATCTGTACAACGGACAGACACCCACCAACATGGCACCACCACCCAGAGTCCACAGCTCACACCAGGGCTCGGACCACTGCTGCTTACTCTGTGGGCTTCACAGATGTAGGACAGCATGGATCCCCCCCATGAGGAAAGCATCACATGGAGTAGTGCTGAATAATATCCCATTTTCTGACATACCACAGTTTATCCATTTGCTTGTTGAAGGGCATGTTAGCTGCTTCCAAGTTTGGGCAATTATAAATAAGGCCACCATCAACATCTGTTCGCAAATTTCCGCATGGACGTAAACGTTCAGCTCCTCTGAGCAAACGTCCAGGAGTGTGATTGCTCCTGTGGTCAGAGGGCTTGGTTCCACGGGAAACCGCCACGCTGCCTTCCCCAGCAGCTGCCCAAGTGAGGGTCCTGATGCCCCACATGCCCACTGGCACTCAGCGGCATTGGAGTTCGGTCTTGGTCACGCTGCTGGGTGTGCAATGGCACGTCTTTTCACTTGTAGATTTGCCATCTGTGTATCTTCTTTGCTGGGGTATCTGTCCAGGTCTTTGGTCCATTTTTAACCAGGTTGTTCATTCTCTATTGTTGAGTTTTACAAGCTCCTTGCAAGTTCTGGATCACAGCCTTTATCAGATGGGCCTTTTGTAGGTAAGTTCTCTGCATCTGTGACTTGCCCTCTCATGCTCCTGAGGCACTATGTTTTTACTTTAAACAACGCTTTAGACAGAAGATGGGCCTTCTAGCCCACCACTGTTCTCATTTTAGCCATGGCCACCACCCTCCTAATTCTGGTTCTCACCTTTTCACAATCTGTTGGCTCCATGGGGGTCCCTCCAGCCTAACTCTCTAACATTTCCAGTGAAGGCAACGTAAAAGCAGGCAGCTTGCAGGCTGGAAAGAGCTGAGGGAGGCCAGAGGCAGAGTGTGAGGGCCAGCAGCTTCATCCCCCTCGGACGGGCAGGCCTCTCAGCCGTCCCTCTGGGTCACCTCCAAATGAAGTACCCACCTTGGCCGTGGGCAGGGAGCAAGGCCTGGCCTGGATTTCAGTGCATTTAACCTGGCACTGCATTTACAGGTGAGCTTCTGTAACAGGAAACTCTACTCTCTAGGGAGAACATGGTTTTCATTACCCAAGGCTTTTAATTAAGAAACCAAAGAACCATGCCTGGAGTGAGGATGCAGTGACTGCTGAGTTACCTCACGTTCATTTCCACCTGACCTAAAGGACCCTGGAGTGAGGATGCAGTGACTGCTCTGAGTTACCCACACACTCGTTATTTGTTTTTACAAACAAAGAACGCTGTGGGCCTGTTCCAGGACTTTTTAGCCTAGAATTCAAAATTCTCAGCTCAGGAAATCCTAACCATTTTAGGAACCTGAGGGGTGGGCCAAGGGAATCTTGAAGAGTTTGATGCTGGCTGTGGGGTCAGCCAAGGGTGGCTGGGGCTTCCCACAAGCACTCCTGGGAGGCCGTGAACTGGCCTAAGGCTGGTTCCACCTCCCATCCTCGGTTTTCACACCCAGCAGTGACTGAAACCCCCTTCAGCAGCAGTCCCTGGCCCCAGGCCCTAACATCCATGTCCAGACCCCTGTGGAGCAGCTTCTATCTCGGGGAGGCTGAAATGGAGAGAGCCTGGAGCTCTAGGTAATCCTGGCAATACCACTTGCTTCTCTTCCAGAAGCTAGATCCCTGAATACCTCATGGAGCAGTCACCAGCCTAGAATGTCCCCCCGAAGGGTTTACAAGAGAGAAAACCTCCTTGGCTCCTCAAGCCACAATACTGCAGAGTCCCTGGTCACAACATCCTTACCTAATCAGGAGCCGCTCACACCTGTAATCAAGACATGAGAACAAAAATGCAATGCCACAGTCCTGCACACCCAGAACTCAGACCATCTATTGCTCAAATTCATCTTATTAACACCAAAAAGCCATGGTGGTGGGTATCTGGATGAAGGCAATCGATGGCTTTTTGCTGGAGATGCACTCTGTACATTTACTGCCCAGTCATCTTGGAGTCAGGAGCTGCTGTGCAGAGGGAAGCTGTGCACATCGCAGGTGCGTGCAGCACAGTGAGTCTCACTCGCTGGTCGTCTCTCGGCCAACTCCCAGCAACAGCACCTGTAGGGTCCTGTCCCCCTGGAGCACATGCTTGGACAACACAGTGTCCTGGGGATCCACACAATGGCACTGTGTGCCCCAGAAGCTTAAAAAGCCCCACTTCATCATTGCTTCCATGGGTTAGGCAGGGCCAGAGGCCAACCTCAAGCAGTTAGGGTTCTCTGTGGGGCTGGCGTCCAGGCAGGAAGGCAGCTCAAAAAGCTCTCCTCTCACTGTGGAACTTTCTAGGCCCCCACATGAACATAGCCTAAATAACATATAAGAACAGGCATGAGAACACTACCAGCGGATTTTAAGATGGGCAAGCCATGCTGATCATGACACACCTGACAGGAATGGCACCGGAGCCCCTCCCAATGCCCTGCGAGGATGGCACTGCCGGCATCTCCCTAAAACCTGCCGAGGTCGAGTTAGACTTGAGGCTCACACGGTGCTACCAGCATCTCCCTAAAACCTGCCAAAGTCAAGTTACACTTGAGGCTCCCAAGGAGCAGGGCAGGTCTGTTCAATCCCACAAACTAAACCTTCTCCGAGGCCATCTCGTGGCCCCCACCTCACAGATGGGAACCGGGATACCATGCCATAGACCCAGCCACAGTTGCCCATGCTCTGCACACGATGCTGAGTTACCATGTCTGCTGGGATCTAAGTGAGCCCCCGTTCCTTCCTCTATACCACACACCAGTACAGTGAAGACTTACAGACTGGATATTCACATAAAATACTGCTTAACTACAACTTCTGATTTTAAAAATGTTAAATTCCTACTCACAGAGCTTAAAGTGTTCTGTCCTAAGAGGAGGCATCTATAGTGAAGCACAAGAGAGAAAGAAGGAATTAGAGTGGTGCCGAGTTTTAGATATTCATCTAAATCTATTTACCACATCACCAAGCTCTGTCACCTGCTTCCTTTGTTTTCTGTCCTTAAAAGACACAAAAGCACAATAGTTAATTCTCAAAATAGACAACCTGTTTTACTGATGCTTAGCTACAAAGTAGGGAACTACGTCTCCAAAAAGGAGATACAGGAAAACAGAAAAGGCAGGAGACAGACCCTAAACACAGTTAAAACAATCAGGATGGGAGGGCAGCGGCACTAGCACTTGGCCCGTTACTTCTGTGAGCCACGTAGGCTGGGCAGCTCCCTTAGCACTGAAATTACATCATCTAGGATTTCTCTTGCAATTACTTTGGTAAATTATCCTTCCTGCTATGGAGAGAAATGTTTAGCTTGCTTTATTTTTTTAAGTCAGAGTCATGCTCTGACATTGAGGCTGGAGTAGAGCAGTATGATCATCGCTCACCACAACCTTGACCTTCTGGCTCAAGCAGTGCTCCCACCTCAGCCTCCCAGGTAGCTGGGACCCACAGGTGAGCTTCACTTCGTTGCTAACAAATTTCTAATTCACCACTGCATGGCAAGCATGTCGGGGCCATCTGTCTGGATGCCCACCTTGCCCACCAGCTGTGTGGTCTCTAAAGTGGATCCACTCCAGTTGCCCAAGCTCTGCACATGATGTTGAGTTTCCATGTCTGCTGTCGTCTAAGTGATTGACAGCTCAGAGAACCCCCCAACATGCTACCATGAGCTGGGCTTGATTCCACCGGCATTTCTGTTTCCCATGATGAGATACAGCACATGAGCGTAGATTAATGGGTGTCAGCAACTAACACATTTCTCAGTTTTAAGCAGAGGACCAAGGGCTTGCTATGGGCTTGATTCAAAACAGCTTTCTGGACTCCCAGGGACAAACATCTCAAACTGGTGAGAATTCTGACTTTATTTACGGAAGAATCAACTAGTGCCCATTTTGTAACTGCTGTTCTCATCAGAACTTGAGGCCAAAGGGAAAAGTAAAAGGGGGGCCAAGGTCATGACACCCAGTTTGTACAAGGTCAATCAGCCTGCTGGAGGGGGTGGGAGTAGTGGAGTTTTTAAAGTTGAGTTTTAAACATGGCTGCAGGCCGGGTGCAGTCCCTCCAACTGTAAGCCCAGAACTTTGGGAGGCTGAGGTGTGAAGATTGCTTGAGGCCAGGAGTTAAAGACTAGCCTGGGCAAGGCAGCAATTCCCCAGCTCTTAAGAAAAGACTGTTACTAAAATAATAATAAAAAGGTTAATACAATAAATTACTATGTGAACACTGCACCCCTGCTGACAGACAAGATGGACTCTGGCTGTGATGAGACCGGGAGAGAAATGTAAGCAGACATCACAGGGAGGGATGGCCCCGAGCCCTCACGTCAGTAATTCCTGTGCAGTTAGTTAACCAGCATGACGTCTCCTCCTGCAATCAGACAGAAGCTGCTTCAGAGGAATGCTGCCCACTGGAGCTTGGTGGACTCCTGACTCTGGCCAACCAAACACTCCACCCTAGGACCCTGCCTGCAGCCCGGACTGGACAGGAGGGCCTCACAGCATTCTTTCCCATCAGAAGCCACAGACCTTGAGCCAGTCCCAGCTGTTTACAGAGGCTGCACATTGAAGTGTCTCTGCCCAACAGCTCACCTTTGGATGTGATGCGCTGTGTCCACCTCATTTCAAATGTTATGCTCACCCCAAGGTGAACATGGGATGTTACAGGTTAACTGCGCGTGTGCTAGACATTCCACGAACCCCATGAACACACACAGCAGGCTAACAAACCCCGGAGCGTTTAAATGCCACCAGGGGCTTCCTCCCCTCCTGAGTGCATGTGCATACAGTTCCTCCAAGACCACACTTCCCACACCATAGATTGTTACTCTGAAAATAAAACCATCTCCTTTTTTCTTCCTTTGTGGATCTCACAATCACATTGTTAAAACTATTGCTACAAATGCAAATAAATGGGGAACTTGCTTTGGAAAACATCTAGCTGCTGGATTAACTTCAAACAAAAAGTCACCAGATTCCACAGGCAGATGCTCAGAGGGGCACAGCTTTCTAAAGGCACCGAGATCGCTCGAGGCCACACAGCCTGGGGCAGCGTGACAGCCTCAGGGCAAACTAAACAAAAGCTTGTTTCTCTGAAGGAAGATGCTCAAAATATTTTCTTCTAAAAAGGTTAGACAGCCTCCTAAAACACTGTTTATAGTGCCAGTGTGCTCAGGAGTGAGAAAGGAAAACCCATCTCAGGACCCCCAAAATCACTAAGCTGAAGGGAAAACAGTCAAAGTGGGGAGCTGCTTCAGGGCAAATCTGCCTCTGGTTCTTTTCCTAAAACAGATAGCCACCAAGACTTAAAAAAAAAAAAAAAAAGCCATGTACTTCCCTCATAACTGGTCCAAAAGGAAATTCCTCCAGGACAGAGGACAGACAGAACTCAGAATCACCCTCTGCACACTGAGATAACACACATGTCCTTGCTTCCTCTGGAAAGGCTAACCAGAAACCCATTTGTCTCTGATCTACCTGTGACCTGGAAGCCCCTCCCCACTTCCAGACGGAACCAATGTCCATCTTGCATATATGACTGACGTCTCAAGCCTCCCTAAAATATGTAAAACCAAGTTGTGCCCTGAACACCTTGGGCACCTGTTATCAGGACTTCCTGAAGCTGTCATGTGTGTGTCCTTAATTCTAGGAAAATGAACTTTCCACCTGGGCTGAGAACTGTCTCAGAGACACTTTTGGTTTGCAGGAAGCAGGATGCTGGGTCAGAACACCTCTCACAGCTCAGGTATGGCCGGACCCTCCTCTACCACAGCCTATTCAGGAGAAGGTGGCACCCGCCCTACAGACCCATGGCCCTGAGGGGGCTCAGCTGGAGCTGGATTGTCCTCCCCTGGAAGGAGTCAGGGCCAGGGCCAGGGTGGAAAGAGGAGAGATACAGCGGGCATGAAGGGCACCAGGGAAATTCCACACCATGCTAACTCTGATCTGATGTGCTCTGGCCAAAGCCACGCTTCTCGGGGCATTTCCTTTCGCACAGACAGATATCATCAATGTCTAGTACCCCCCATGGAACAGATCCTTCCCCAGGAGGCAGATGCTTGGTTATAACACTTGGTAAGGAGGGGCATGCCTTTCTGCTCATTCTGAGTGTTTCCTGCTACCTACTTTCCCTGAATCTAAACCTGGTTCCTGTTTACACTCTGCAGTGACACAGCTAAACACGAGATTCAGTGTGATACCACACTAGTCACTGCTGACCTCACATTCTTTATTTGTTCATTTATATTAGCATCTTTACTCAAGATGAAATGTTACAGTCTCATCACAGAAAGTCTATGTGAGCTACAGCGGTCATACCCCTGGCTCTCAAACCTTTTATGTCAAACATGTAAAGGGAGCACATAGGTTCACAGTTTCAAAGAATTATTGGTATTAACTCAAGGAAATATGACATCTTGTGTCATATTTCCTATTTCAGTATACTGAGAAGTCAGAATAATTATTATAAATATACACATTTATATGTACACGAGAGCCATATTTTCCACATTCCTCCCCCATTGGTCACATAAGCTTCCATCCTGAGGTTCACTTCGGGTGCAAAGAATATCTTCAGACAAATGGTAGGTTAGTTCCCTGGGTTTCCACAACAAAAGTCAGATTGGGCGGCTTAAACAACAAAAATGGATTATCTCCCAGTTTGGGAGCCGGAGTCCAAAATCAAGATTTGGGCAGGGCCGTGCACCTTCTGAGGGCTCCACAGAGGACCCTTCCTGCCTCTCCCAGCATGAGCTCAGGCGACTCAGCCTTTGAGGGCTCCACGGAGGACCCTTCCTGCCTCTTCCAGCATGAGCTCAGGCGACTCAGCCTTTGAGGGCTCCACGGAGGATCCTCCCTGCCTCTTCCAGCGTGGGCTCAGGCGTCCCTTAGCCTTTGAGGGCTCCACGGAGGATCCTCCCTGCCTCTTCCAGCG
>CM052669.1:540994-584182 GCA_028533165.1 Leontopithecus rosalia
CAGCAGGGTTCACATCACTGAGGAGGAAGGGAGGGTGGAGACAAGGACGTTGGGAACAGTCTCTGTCATAAGCTTTGGCATTTACAAGGCTCACTGAAGATTATCTGACTTGATCCTCACAATATTGGCAGAGGCATGACTGTTTTCACCACTTCATAGTCAGAGTTCCAAAGAACTGATGATCACATGTTCTTCCCACAGACTCCCAGAAATCATCTTCAAATCATCATCTCTGTCTCAGTTGTATACATGTGATAGGACCTCAGTCACATGCAGAGCCCTCTCTGCAGGGGGATTTTAACGCCACTCTGCCATTCCATCTTTCCATCACACCCCTGCCCTCTCCTGCATTTCAGCCATACCCACCGCCCCTCGGGGAACCTGCACCACTCCACCTCCCTGCCCGGTGATGCCAATGGCTTGGGTCACCTTTGTCTTTCATTTACAGCTGCAGGGACCTGTTCTTCTTCAAATGCAGCTCAAACTCATTATGTAAAACCTTTTTCAGCCATCACAACTGTCATGTGTAAAATCAGTCTGTGGAATGCTTCCTTTAGAAGGTGCTTATGTTGCCTCATTGGCTGTGATCAGGATCAAATTCTGAGCAAAGCCAGGTGGTGTGGCGGTCCCCTCTCCCTGCCTCTGCCACAATGCACTTAAAACAAGGATTTCGGAAGCACCTTTTCAGTCCAATTCACGCACGAGTCTGCCCCACTCGCTAGAAAATCATCTGGAGGTCGGGGCTGAGGGGTCCTGGGTAGGTAAGGAGAGCTTAGTACCCCTCTGGAGTTGTTGCCCAGATACCAGAGGCTAGAAGGGAAGAAACTTGCATCTTGTGAAATATCCAGGCCCTGAGACCTATTCAGGAGCACAAGACAGGGGCAGGAGCCTCAAACGGACCCTCGGAAGGGCAGTCAGCAGGAGCTATGGAGGCCACCGGGAGGGAGGCAAACAGCAAGGCCAGAGGTTACATGGCCAGAAGGGAGGGGACTTGGCCAGGAGGAAGGTGATGTGGTGGGACAGGGAGGAGACATGGCCAGAGGTGATATGGCTAGGAAGGAGGAGATGTGACCAGAGGTGATGTGGCCAGGAGGGAGGGGACTTGGCCAGGAGGGAGGTGATGTGGCCAGGGGGAGGAGACATGGCTGTAGAAAAGAGACATGGCCAGGAGGAAGGAGACGTGGCCATAGGTGACGTGGCTGGGAGGGAGGTGACGTGGCCAGAGGTGACGTGGCCAGGAGGGAGGCGTCATGGCCAGAGGTGACATGGATGGGAGGGAGGTGATGTGGCCAGAGGTGACATGGCTGGGAGGCAGTTGACGTGGCCAGAGGTGACGTGGCTGGGAGGGAGGTGATGTGGCCAGAGGTGACATGGCCGGGAGGGAGGGGATGTGGTGAGAGGTGACATAGCCAGGGGGAGAAAACACAGCTGGAGGGAAGGAACATGGCCGGGAGGGAAGGGACAAGACGAGTCTCCAAGCATCGGACTGCAGAGCTGCCACACTTGCACAGCCTCACAGACTGTCTAAGCCTGATTTATGGATGACATTTTAATTAGTATGTTATATCTAACTTTAAGGAAAAGTAGCAATTTGGAACCATCATGTACATTTAAAGCATGGTACAAATATAGCACATTTCCCAAACCAAAGAACAGTGCATTGGCAGGCAAAAATAGCAGCTCACCCAAAAAAAAAGTGTGTAAAGAAAAAATTCATTTAAGATCAGAAATAAAGAGATCCTACAGCTCTTCTAGTCCCATCCCCACCTGACCATGAATGGGTAAAGGGAAGTAGATTCTAGTCAGTCAGCAGAATTAAAGACAAAGTCGATCCATGTTACTTTTTACTTGACAGAAAACAAGAAACTCATCCAGGAATCCCTACAAACAGTAGCTTTAGTCCCCAAAATGCAGAATTCACCTTCATCAAATTAAATCAACTGCTAAGTGTATATAAAGTTATTTTTTTCATTATCGACTCCCCACTCCCAGGGGGCTTTTTAGATCTTTTTTTCTCCTAATTGCCTCCAACACCTGGGAAATTTGAACCCCACAGGTAAACCGTGCCTCCATTCACACAAAGCACCCTTTGGCGCAGACAGTTCATTGCTCTAAGACGTCCTTGCCCCCTAAGCACCAAGTACCACTTGCTGAGAACACACAATGTGCACACATACGAACTCAGAGAGACCCACCCACAAGCCGACAGATGAGATGTGGCACATAGAAGGAAAACGAGACTAACAAGCTTCGCCAGCACCCCAAAGCCACAAAGAGGCAGCACAGCCTCCCGAGCCAATGATCCTGGAAAAGAGCCAAGTGTAGCATTTGGAGAAGCAGCACCACAGGCCAGGACGGTCCAGGGGCTTCAGAGCAGAGAGGCGCCCCTGACCAGGTATCGGAAGCTTTAGAGGGGAGAGGCGTCCCCAACCACCTGCTGGGGGCTTTGGGGGGCGGGGGGCACCCAACCACATGCTGGGGGCTTCAGAGGGGAGGGGCGCCACTGACCACATGCTGGGGGCTTCAGAGGGAAGAAGCATCCCTGATCAGGTGCCAGGGGCTTCAGAGGGGAGGGTCACCCTTGACCAGGTGCAGAGGACTTCAGAGGGGAGAGGCACCCCCAACCACAAGTCAGGAGCTTCAGAGGGGAGGAGCACCCCTGACCATGTGCAGAGGGCTTCAGAGAGGTACGCCAGACCACATGCTAGGGGCTTCAAAAGGGAGGGGTGACCCTGACCAGGTGCTGGGGGCTTCAGAGGGGAAGGGTGCCCCTGACCAGGTATTGGGAGCTTCAAAGGGGAGGAGTGCCCCTGAGCAGGTGCTGAGGGCTTCAGAGGGGAGGGGCACCCCTGACCACCTGCTGGGGGCTTCAGAGGGGAGGGGCACCCAACCACATGCTGGGGGCTTCAGAGGGGAGAAGCACCCCCGTCCAGGTGCCTGGGGCTTCAGAGGGGAGGGGCACCACTGACCACATGCTGGGGCTTCAGAGGAGAGGGGCATCCCTGACCAGGTACCAGGGGCTTCAGAGGGGAGGGCCACCCTTGACCAGGTGTTGAGGACTTCAGAGGGGAGAGGCACCCCCAACCACAAGCCAGGAGCTTCAGAGGGGAGGGGCACCCCTGACCACATGCAGAGGGCTTCAGAGGGGTGCCCCCGACCACATCCTGGGGGCTTCAAAAGGGAGGGGTGCCCCTGACCAGGTATTGGGAGCTTCAGAGAAGAGGGGTGCCCCTGACCAGGTGCCAGGAGCTTCAGAGGGGAAGGGCATCCCTGACCAGGTGCTGGGGGCTTCAGAGGGGAGGGGCGCCCCTGACCAGGTGCTGGAGGTGGCTGGACAAGCCCTGGGTGCCTGAGTCACTTTTCACTTCCTACTCCTGAATCTTGCCCTGAAGCTCGCAGCAAGTCCATGTACTTATTTACCCATAAAATCAAGTGTCTGTGAGTAACACAAGTCACTAATCCACACCGCTGAGTCCACAGATAGCTCCCAGAGGTGGCACTGTTCCTTCTGGTAGAAGGGCAGCCACAGAGGCCCAGGCTGCTAGAAGGGAGCCTGTGTCACCAGCCTAATGCCACTCACACAAGAAGGTAAACAGGATGTCTACCTTCTGGAACCATGCTGTCTCCTAATGAAACAACTAGGAACATGTAGATATTTTATTATTTTATTTTTCTTAAGACAGAGTCTCCCTCTCTCACCCAGGCTGGAGTACAGTGGCGCAATCTCGGCTTGCTGCAATCTTTGCCTCCAGGGTTCAAGTGATTCTCCTGCCTCCGCCTGCTAAGCAGCTGGGATTACAGGCGTCTGCCACCATGCTCGGCTAATTTTTGTATTTTTAGTAGAGATGGGGTTTTACCATGTTGGCCAAGCGGGTCTCTAACTCCCAACCTCACATGATCTGCCTGCCTCAGCCTCCCAAATTGCTGGGAATACAGGCATAAGCCACTGCACCCAGCCCACGTAGCTATTTAAAATTGACTAAAATTAAATAAAATTGGAAGTTGAGCTTCTCATTTACACTTCAAGCATTCAATACCCACAGGTGGCCACTGACCACGGAGGCCGGTAGACAGGCACAGCATCTCCACAACACGGAAGGATCTATGGATGAAGTGGCTCTAAGACCATCCTGGTATCTTCATATTGAAGCTACTGACGTTTTACTGTTTACTACAGACATTAGCATTCTCGCATTTTAAAATGTCAGTGCTATTGCAACAATCAGACCTGTGACTCCCAGAAGCTCTTCTCTTCCTGGACAAACAACTGCAGAGTGTCCCCACTCTGCCTCCACACTAAGGAATGGCAGAAGCCTCTGTGTAATATCAGGGAAAAAAAAAAATCGAATCCCTAGCCCCCTCCCCCACTACAATTTTTTGAAATGCCTCTTAATATTCAGAATTGCCAGTTGCAATGAACAGGCATCCCTCAACCAGGCAGCAAAGGGGGAAGAAGGAGGAGACACAGGGACACCTGTTTCCTCTAGGACCCCAGGCCTGGCAGGGACTGAGAGGGCAGCACAGCCCAGCAGACCTACAACAAACCTGATGTGATGGTGCAAACGGCTTCCCTGGGGCTCAGTCCCCTCCTCCTCTCACACTGGCCACTGCGATTCAGGTAGAGGCAGCTCTCTGAGCCCCAACACCCACAGCTGGTCCCCTCCTCACAGGTCTCAGCTCTGCAGTCACTGCCTCAAGTCCTCCTTGATGCTTCACAACATTGTCCAAATACCATGCCTGCTCCACCCCACAGCTGTTGCTGCCACCTATCCTGCCATGGATCCTGGCACACAGCAGGTGCCCGAGACACCCCAGGGAACATACGTGGCAGGCCAGGGCTGGGAGTTCTAAGGCCACACCCTGCACACCACCATGAGAACTAGGGAGGCTACAGAAGGAGTCCCAGCTTCAGGTCTGCAACTCAGCTTCTCCTGGCCCCTGAGGCCAAGAACCTAGTGAGAAAGGGTGGATGTGAAGCAGGTTCCCAAACGCCCTTCCTGCTCCTCAGGAGGAAGCAGGCCTCAGTGCACAACCCCATGAGCACCATTCTCCTGCCAGGCCAGCTGTCTCACAACACCAACACCTTCACCACAAGGAACCCACTCCTGTAAGGAGAAAGCCATTAAGTACCACAGGAACCACATCCACCAGCAGAATCTGCTAAGCCCAATCAGTGACAGAAGCAGCCGGGATCCCAGGTAGCATGCACCAACTCAGAACCTGCCTGGACACCACAACCCGACCCTGATCAGTGACAGGAGCAGCTGGGACCCCATAGAGCATGTACTGAACTTGCCTGGCAGCCATGACGCCGACCCCAATCAGTGACAAAAGCAGCAGGACCACACGTAGCATGGACTGACTCCAAACCCACCTGGCACCCCATGACACTGACCATCTTGCTGAAGCTCACCTTCAACTCCTCAGGGGCCTCTTCCAGGGGAGCCAGGCCTGCCCATTTTCCCTGGGCTCAGAGAAAGGTGAGTGGCTTGGCCCGTATGGTGAACAGAGTCACTCCCATTAGTTGGGCAGACAACCTCCCCAGCCCTAACCTGGGAAGGGGCCAAACACAAACACAGCCATCTTTTGCCCATGCAGGTACAGAATTCAGCCAAATCTCTCAATGGAGTAACGACAGTTCAACTTCAGGTTCCTCATTGCCAGGCTCTGGGGTGCACCTTGGGCCACTGCACCTTTGAAATGCAGCTGTGGACTCTTCTAGGCTGCTCAATGTCATGGCCCATTTTGTTCAGACACTGCAGGCTCCTGCCACAGTGTCATGCCCAGGCCACTCCTGCCAGCATCCTCCAAGACGCTGCTGCAGCCGCTGCAATCTGTCAACAGCCACTCGTGGGCATCAAAGGGAGGTCTTCTCAAGTGTCTTCCAAGAGTGGTGACTTGCGCTACAGCTTCGGAAGGCCGAATCCTAGCTGAACCTGGTTCAGTCTGCAATCTAAGCCCGGTTGCTGGGGAGACACACTCTGCTGTAACTGACGGAGGCTGTCAGTGGCAGCTCTACCAAGACCAAGAACAGCAACTCATTTGAGATTTACGATCCATACTTTGATGTTTAAAAGGAAAGCATGGTGAAGTTCCAGCAGCAAAACATTTTCAATCATCTGTCATATCAAGATACAGCAGAAATTCTGCTATAATTTTAATAGGGTCTATGCAAAGGAACAGATGGGTCTATTTCAGGAATAGTACTTGCTGACTTTTTAGAAATAGAGTGAAGTCCCTGCCAAGTAAAAGGCACTTTATACTTCTGCTTTGGACACAGAGAGGGAACATTCTTATTATTCTTATACATTAAGTATTCTGATAGACGAAGTGTATGAAATATCCAAAAATAAGTAGTTCTGTTTAGTCTACTTATTCCTTAAACATAGCTTTCAAAAAGTGACCAACACCCCATGTCTGCTCTGGCTCCAGCCGTCTCCACGGAGTGGACAGAGCTTGGGAAACGGCCATTGTGGAGGCCTAGAAGGCCGATTTGCTAAGCAGAAGAGCGACGGGGTCAGCCATCCTAGGGAAGAAGCCCATGTTTGCTATGTTATTGATGATATCCACAATAATTTGTATTTTGCCTCCCAACAGGACCTGGGATCCATGTTTGAGCAAGCGGCGCACACCAGGGGACCCTGCACGCCACTCTTTCCCTGACCTCCCAGGAAGAGACAGCCGCTGGGGCCCAGGGAGAGCCAGGTCTTGCCCCTCTTCTCCCTCGTCCCTACCCCTGGCTTGCTGTGGCAACCAGCAGTGCCAGATGAACACATGTTAACATGGAGCATTCAAGAGGAGCCTCTATGCAGAAATCAGCCAGGAAGCAGGACTTTGTATGCCAGTGACAGTCACTTGAATGGATGTGCAGAATCGAGTTTTCAACAATGTGGGTGCTGCCGCTAAGTCCCTCAAGCCTTTTGTGAGTCCAGAGCCACAGAGCCATTTGCTGTACTCCCACCATCTCTAAGCACCCTGCACAGAAACCCAGTTTATCCAAAGGACCATACAATTTTGCGTGCAAACACTTGAAGTTTGGTGTAATGAATTAAAAGTTTTAAGTCACCACTTCAATTTTCCATTGATCTATTCATTCAAACAAGTGTCTCTTGAGTACATGTATCAAACACTGTGGAATTAGGATTTAGTCCATGCCTTCAAGACATATATATCATAAAAGAAAACATACACACTTGTAATTGTAACAGTGGTGAACAGGAGAGAATTTCACAGGCTCATCAGAAAGAGCCAGGGAGGAAGCAACAGTTCATTTCCATTTGCAGTGAGTAAATGTTTCCTTGAGAAAGTAACCTTTTCTACAGTGGTATCTGCTTCTTACTGTTTAGATCTTGCTTGATAGGGTATTCAATTACCACCTTTATGTGCTGCTTATATAAAATACATCATTGTCAAGGGAGGTTATAAATTATAAAATAACTGAAATACTTCACAAACCCTGAGCTGTGAATGGTGTGATATGTTCCTGTGTTCTTGAGACAGAAAGGGCAGGACTCTGGTCCTTTCTCCTCCCCACTGCCTTGTTCCCAGAGAGGGGCAGAGGCCAGGCTGCCACGCAGGCCCAGAGCTGGCTGCAGGGCCAGGACACCCGGCACAGACTCTCTGCACCCCTTGCAAGAAATACAGCCTTGGGGGCCAATCACTAAGTTACCGGCTTGAAGGAGTGAGTCTCATACAAAGTCTGTGCTTCCAAGCGCCAGGACGAAGAAGGGGCCACGAGCAGAGCTGTTCCAGGTGCTCCTGAAACCTGGGCACAGAGTCACAGCCTCATAGGAAGTACAGGTAATGAGGTGGCCCAAGACTGGGAGGTTGGCCAGAAGCTCAGAGGCCAGACCGGCCTGCAGGAGATGACCACTTCTCTCTCTTCATTAAAGACAGACAGTCTGGGCTTCACTTTCATATATGGAGTTAACAGTACAGAAATATCACAAACAGATTAGACTTCATATATTTACTCCAATTATTTTTTGCATTAAAAAGTTTATTGCAACTCAATCTAAATCCAACAAAAAAAGTGTAAAATTGCATGCCTATAAAATGTAAACCACAATCTCTTCACCCATATGAAACCGAAAATTTAGTTTACCTTTTCTTCAGTGTTTCATTATCTGCTGAGTTTTGTTTCAAGTCATTACTGAGGTCTCTCCTCACGGTCCCATGAGAAGGGTTCATGAGCTCTTTGCTGTTTTATAGTTTTTAGGTTTATGAGCAGCATGATTTTCCCACACTTGTTTGCTTCCTTTATCACAATTTTTCATAAGGATATCATTGTGTGTCAGAAAACCTAGTAACTGAACATGATTCCAAGTGAAAAGAGTAAGGACACACTGGATACTATGACAGAGCACCCTCAGTCACCCAATCGCCCTGGGTGACCAGGCACACCCCTAATTTCCTTGTAACCCCAGCATCCGGGTATCGCTGTGGCTGACAAGACTGGCCCACAGGGCCGGGGAGGCATGAAAGCAAAGAGAAGCGAAGCCAAGTGACTCGTATTTAGGAGACTTGGGTGATCCTGTGGAGCCGCATTTCTCAGGGTGTCGGGGGACCAGCCACATGCAGTGAACCTCCTGGCCTGGAGGGTGGCAGACTCCTGGGACCCGCCTCAGACCCATTCATCAGAGAATATAAAGGCAGGGCCTTGGCGAGCCTCCAGCATAGTTACTACGAACTCAGAAAAGAAGCTGTCAAGGAAGGACTATCTCTGCTGCAAGCCCATTATCTGCAGGGCCACGCAGGACGCCGCTCTGAACACAAGTTCAAGCCACAGAACGCCCTTCCTGCGGGACCCCAACTGCTGCCAGGCCCAGCAGGATCAGCTGCTGAGCAGGGGAAAGGCCTTCGCTCCTAACCCTGCTCCCAACACACACCTCACTCAAATTCTTATGGAAATCTCGTCAGAGTTAAGGTCATGGCAGTCTTTCCCTCACAGCACCCACCCCTTCCACCATCGAATTCCAGGCTTCGTCCTGGGCCCCGCCACACACACCAAGGTCTCCAGCACCTCAGGGTGTCTTCAAGCGGCCATCCACACCTTCCCAGCATGCCCCAGCAGCTGCTGCCTGTACCAGGACATGTTGGAGGTTGCTTGGCAAACTCTTCCCCCTCAGACTGAACACAGCCCTTCCCTCAAAGACCCTGTCACTCCAAAGTGTCACTATCTCCACAAAACAAACCTCTCTCCCTCCAGTGTTCCCACCCTGCCCACTGGGGCCGGGCCCCCCTCCTGTCCACACATCCACCTGAGGACAGCAGCACATTCCGCTGGGATCAACAGCCCCACACTCACCCCCAACACCCACCACATTCAAACAACCTTTTTCTTGAAACATCAAAGGAGATACAGAAGACCACCCTAAACAAATGCATGCCTTGACGAGTTACAGAAACACGCTTTGAGCCTGACCCTGGAAGTGATCTGTGCACCCAAGTCCTTCACAGCCCCCGTCCCAAACTTCATGGTCTGTCGCCTCTCTCTCCATCTCACAGCCAGATTCTCCCATTTTCCTCAGCTTTAAGACAATACCCCAAACTTCTCACGTGGCCCAGGAGCTAGCTCCCGGGTGGCCCCACAACCGCCCTCCCAGGGCTCACACAGCTGTGTGCTCCCTCCCACAGAGCTCAGGGCTGTCGGTGTGGCCCAGGGGACATGGCGAGGAAACCAGCCACCTTGACACATGGGAGCGGCATAAGACCGTCACTCCCATGTCTCAGGGCAAAGGAGCGGCCCTGGCAGGGACAGGCCTCGGCAGCCCCAGGGAGGGGCCCTGTGTGGTAGACCAGGCCTCGGCCCGCAGACACATAAGCACAGCATCCTGGAACAGAACTTCTAGCAGAACTGAGGCTACAGATGGTGCAGCCCTGGCCGGCATCTTCACTGTGACCCAGGGGACTGAGCCAGAACCACCCAGCAGGGCTGCCCTGAATTGCAACCTATAGAAACTGCATAGCTGTGCATGAATGCTGCCTTAAGCCTGCAGGTTTTGGGGTCACTTTTCACACAGCAACCATGCATTTTTGGATGCGTGCGGGTTCCCAGGCCACGATGGGAACTGCTGGCCTCACCTAGGCTATCTCATCTGTGCTGCCGCAACATTGCGTTTCTCGCAGAGGCAGAAATGCTGCCAGGACTCCCTTTTCTTCACAAAGTAGTAAGAAGCTCACAATATAAAATTAAAAAAAAAAAAAGCAATCCACAAAATACAAGGGGAGGTGCACACACAGGCGTGCGCAGGCGTGAAAGCACCAGGGGCTGTCTTCGGGTGCCTGGTTTTTAGGTGTCTCCCTCACTGTTTTACATCTGCACCACCACAAACAGCACACCACGGTACTGAGGGAAAGCCCCAGCGTCTCAAGAGGTACACGAGGCTCTCTACTTATGCGACAGGTGGCATAACACTACATTCTAGAACTGCGAGCCCCCAACCACTGCCAGGACTGGGTCAGGTCTACCCTGTGCTCTACGGACCAGGATCCCTGCCAGCCCCCACTGACTTGCCCCTGAGATGGCACAGAGGCTGAACCCCACCAGAGACCTGCAATACCTGTCATTGAATCAAACATGGCCAGATAAATGTGAAGATTTTTATTAAACTTGACTCTGGAACATTCATCAGAGGACTCATAACTGAATGCTCCTTCGTCCAGATGCCAATGGAGAAGGCTAAGGCACGGGAACCCACAGAGCCCAACAAGGCAGACTCAGAGCTGTGTGGCATAATTAGCACTGATTTTGTTTTGACAGATGCCTTTTATATTCAGATTAAAATAAAAGACAAGATGCAAAAGTAGCTCACATTCTATTTCAATTCTCTGTATTTCTGTAGTAACTGGGACCCTTTCCCTCTGGTTTCCCAGCCAAGCATTAAATAGCCCAGCTGGGATAGTCTGGGCCTCTGTTGTAGAGTGAGTGAGTGGGGTAGGGAGAGGGATGAGGAAGGAGGGAGGGAAAGAAGGAGAGGGAGAGGGAAGGGGAGGGGAGGAGGAGAAACCCCTAAGGGCTGGAGGGATGGCAACCTCGGGCTCCCCCTTCCATAACTAAGAGCTGGCATCATGCACACAGCACCGTCATCTGACTGTGCAGACACACTCGAGAATTAAATTAAAATGCTTAAGAAGAGGAGTAAGCACCCAGCATCTTCAAATTAGGGTAGTGTCCTGGTTTCATGTTTTCCTTACATGACACTCTATAAATTATAAAGATAGCACATTTTCTTACTAGCCACGCTGTTCCCCCTATACTAACTATAATAAAGACTATAGTCTTTATTTACACATGCTGAGTACTGAGCATGTGTCAAGCCCGGTGAGGTAGGAATGATTTACTTTTCTAAAGAAAGAAACAGGTTCTGAGATAAACTTCCTGAGGCCACACAGCTGTCTCCAACCCGCCCTGCTTCCTAACCCTGAAACGGGATGGGAGGACTGGAGTCATTTGCATCAATAAATTTACCTGTATACATCTCACAGATTTTGAGACTCAACTCCCAGATCGAATCATCTCTATTCAGAAATGTATAAAGGAAGGTGCAGTTACATGACCTCGGGCTGGGGGAACAAAGGCAGGCAGGCTCGACACAGATGTGGGGTTAGTGTGGAGGCAGATGCCCGGTGCAGGGGGGCAGCAGCACATCCGGCCGGGACCAGCAGCACAGGGGCCACGATCATATCTTGGGCACAAGCAGCTTCTCCTCCACAGGAATCTAACCCTAAAGTGTGTTCCTGAGAAGTACGGAGCACCATCTCAGAAATCAGACATGATGCAACACACTTACCTATACAGGCCAACCACATCAAGGAATCGCCAATAATTCCCGTCTCACCATCAATTATTTATTTCTGGTAAATATTGATTATTGGAAGTTAACTGAGGCAACACAGGAACAAAATAATGGCAATGTCAGTGAATCCACTCCGCAGCTGAAGAGCTGGGCTGTCTAACGATGAACCAGAAGAAATCCTGGAGAACGCAGCAAGACCCCAGACCCCACGGACCAGTTACCAACTCTCCTCTGCAGAAGAGTTAGGCCATGGGGCCAAGGAGTGGTTTCCAAGGAATCTAAGAGGTTCTCAAGATCTTCAAAGTTTAATGGGAATTGTATATTTGCATCTGAATCACACGAGCACAGTAAAAGCAAAATTTCTCCTTTCCACTAGAATTATGAGCTTGGGGAGGCGACACTGGCTGTATCTCATGCTCATGAGACGTTTGGAAGCAGCTGTGCATCTAAGGTGAATCATTTTAATGATGAAAGCAGCACTTGGTCCCTTGATTCGGGACCACAAACCCCATGACGAGGGTCTGCCCAGGACAAGCCTTGGCCTGGAATGCATGGTGTCCATGGGGGGAGCACCAGGGGAGGGCCAAGGCAACCCCCACATGAGCTCAGTGTGTCCTACCCAATGCAGTTGGCATCAGCCACAGGGATCTTTTGTTTTTGTTCAGGAAGGAACATGTTTCAAAGTCTGGAGTCCTCAAAGCTCCCCACAGAGCTGGGTTAATGTGCACCTTTCCTCACGGTAAAATCAACAACTATATACGGCTGCTGGCGGCATCTCGGCACAGGTGCAATGCTGGGCTTTCTTGCCGTCTGGGGAAAGCAGGAATTCCTACCTCCCCAGAGGTTCTGGGGTTAAGCTCAGCTTCTCCCAGGTAAGAAGCACAAACAAGCCTCCCACATGCCCCTATGTGCAGCTCCAGTCACAAAGCAGCGGTGCAGACCCTGGCACCTTGACTCGAGCCCTCACAACCCAGGCCAGAGGCGGCAGCCCAGCTCTGTGGCCACTGCCTGACGGGAGGCAGCTGCTGGGGCCACTACTCATGGTTCAGCACAGCAAGGTCCAGACACACTGGGCAAGACATCCACCCACCCGGCCATTCATCTTTAACCTAAAACAGAAAGGAATTCAGGGAGGTGTTCCCTCCTCTTGACTAACCCAACCCTCCCGTTCTCATCTCTCCCTCCTGCCCTGTCAGCGCACCCAAGTCCTAACGCCCAGTTTCATAGGGAAGTTAAAACAATGATAATTTTAGAAACTGGGAGCTACATATAAAACAAGTCAGATAAAGCAAGTGTCAACAGATCATCCACTCCATATACAGCAGAGCACAGTCCTTGGGATAAAATCCACAGGGGAGAAAAACACGCCACTCATGATCAAGGTGGACAGGATGCGGGGAGCCACACAGCGGGGAGGTTCTTTCAAGCCGGCGTGAACACAAACTAAAGTGCTCAGCAGTGGGAAGACAGAAGCCCCACAACACCAGAGACAGATAAACACTGCCGTTAAAAACATCTCACTGTTACGGCCGGCGTGGTGGCTCACCCCTGTAATCCCGATAGTTTGGGAGGCCGAGGTGGGCAGATCACCTGAGGTCAGCAGTTTGAGACCAACCTGGCCAACATGGTGAAACACTGTCTCTAAAAATAAAAAATAAATAAATAAAAGTCTCACTGTTAAGAGTCCATCAAGATTTAAGTTTGTGAGTCACTTAATGTATCAGCACACAAACTTCTCAAATGCCTGAAACTCAGGGCAGTAAACACGTGAATCAGGTTTCCAAGTCCACTGTTTTCTTGGATAGGCCTCTGATTCTCAGGCTGGTTTCAAAGTAAGCTTTCTCTGTTTGCCACTAACTTAATCATTAACATACTTGAAAACACACTGACTTCCAAATTAATCTGCTAATAAAATATTAATTACCACACTGGTTATCCACAGGAAAAAAACATCATCTTCTGGTTGTAAAAACATTAAAATTCTAAACCCGGTGGCCATCTGAACAGCCCCTCCTCTTAGCAAGGGCATTCCAAAGCTAACCTGAAAAACCAGTTCAGGCCATGATGGGGCAGGGGTCAGACTTGCCTCGTGATCCCTGCCTCCCTTCTGGAATTAGGGAGAACTTAGACCCTAAGTCTGATAGGAAACATTTATAATCTATTCTCTCTGAAGCTACTTGGAGGCTTCCCTCCACATGACAAAGCCTTGGTCTCCACAACCCCTCATCGTACATTACTCTCTTTAGACAAGAACTTAACTCTTTGAACCGTCAATCAGGAAATTTTTGAATCGATCTATGACCTGGACACCTCCATTTCCAGTTGTCCTGGCTTTCCAGGACACTGGCTAACAAAGGACTCTAAATTTGGAACTCAGAGCGTGGCGTGTTCCTTCTAACTCGCTGGGTTACAACATCTGCACAAGACGTGAGTGTGATGGCTCTAGCCCCTCCTTTGGTGCTGGCGGCATGGCTCCACTCTGAGACCCTCCTGCACCAGCCGGCTGTGTGCCTGCCCATGACGGCTGTCGGCAGACTATAGTGACTCTAAAATAATCAGCAAGCTGACATTCCCAAGGGTGCATTTTAAAGAAAAATGTGCCAATTTTACTGCATGAAATCAGCTACATCATTTGCTACTCCAAAGGCTTTTCCTTTTGCTTTCCCAAGGTTCTCGGAATGGTCCCGACAGGTAAGGTCCCAGTTACAGAGGGTTGGGCAGGCTGCATCTGACGTTTAAAACACAGAGGAGCTACGTCAAAGGATTTTCCCCATTCACCAACATCACCAGGACAAACTTTAAACAGCAATGATTTCCACGTCTGGAAAATTGAGCTAACTTGAGGACTAACGCAGCAAATGTGTTTGCCAAAATTGCAGGTGGACATTTTAGTGAATGAATCACTATTTCAAGGAAGATAATGGCTCACTATTCAAAGGCATGTTTTTGTCACTTTTTATATTTCAGCTTCATGCATTTGAATCACGAAGTGACAGACTCATACCTGATACGTTACAGAATCTCTAGAAAATAGACAAAATTCCAATGCTGTACATTCAGTCTCATTCTTTTCCATATGCACACTGATGGTCGTAATTTAAGTTGGCATTCCAAAAGGATTTCTAAATTAAAATGTCTTCTACTTTAAGCATTATGCGTTAAACATTAAACATTCCATTGTTAAACATTTATAACAGGGTTTGTATGGCCGGTTTTAAAGATTTCTTGCTCACTGAAAACAAACGTTCTGTTCCTTCAGCCAGCTTTTCATATATTTAACCAATAAATGGTCCATTCTGAAATACTCCAGAAACAGAAACACATTTGCAAAGTGGACACACTCAACACAGAAATCCAGAGCATCAAACAACAGGGAACAACGAGCATGATGGAGGAAGAGGCAACATGTGAGTGCCCCTAAACACACACACAAGCCTGGCTGCTTAAAAGGAACAAATATAGCTCGATATGCCTATGTGAGCATTGACTTGTATGACCTTATCAAGTCTACTGCCTTGCAGAATCCTCCTGGCTGAGCAGGAATCTTCCTTAGAGGTTTTTCTCCCTTACGCTGCCTGCAGGTGCCCACTGGGCTCCTGGGGCAGTCTCCTGTCTTTGTTTAGAATATCACAGTATCTGGAAGCCTGTCTGATCCCAAGTCAGAGCCTTGTTATCACTCAGGGCTCGTCGGCCACCTCCAGCTAACGCAGACTGTTCCGCAGGGCCCTGCAGGCAGGCTTGCTGCATCCATGATTTTAAGGTTGGGGCTGCCGGTTTTTGCAAGCACAGATGCAGACTAACATATTCATAATGACTGAAAGCAGAGCCTACTTTTATGTTCCTTCCGTACTGGTGGTAATAATAATCGCAGCATTTCCCCATCCTTAAAAAAAACCTGCTAATAGCCGTTGTATTCCACTGCCTTCCTTAAAACTAATAGAATTTACCAAACTAGGTGAAATCAGTCTTCACGAGAAAGCGACAAATCAGGGTTCATGCAATGGCACAGTAGCTGGGCACACAGCGTAGGTAAACATCCCAAACTAACCACCATCACAATATTCCCAACTTGCAGGAAAGCTAGAAAAATCAGGTTTAAAATATATCTAATTATAGCAGAATTTCACAAAAATAACAATGAAAATCAAACAGAAACCAAAGTTTCTGAGGAAACTAACTCTGTTGGCCAAGCAAGGAAAACCATTAACCAGTGCTGAATACATTGTTTATGCTTACAGCAGCCAAAGATGTGTCCAGAGGAAAAGAGACTTTGAAACATTATTAGCCTTTCAGTGAGAATGATTTCTTAATAAGTTCATACTACTAGGTCATTATCAATAGTCAATTAAGAAACAAGGCAAATTATTTTTAGTAGTTTTCCTTAGTTCTTAATGTGTCAAAAATTCCAACACTGCTAAGGTCGTTCATTCAGGGAATCGATGCTGAATTTGAAGGAACTGAAGAATTAAAGTCTATGAATAATCTGAATGGATCAACTATCTGAGAGGGTATTTCAAGGCTGAGAAAACACTAATACCACACAACCTGAAGTGGAATCTGCTAAAATGTGTCATAACTAAGCAGGTAAAAAACATGGAACAGAAAAAGATTTAGGTGAGCAAATTCTCAGACCTTGTGAAAATCCCAAGTGTCTGAGTCCATGGTGAGTAATGAGAGATTACTCACTGACAGGCCATTGGTGGAGAACATTTCCCGCCTTGTGTGTGGCTGAGGCAGGACTCTGTGAACATCACTGGCCCTCCTGGACATAGCCATCGTCATCTCCTTGCTCTCTCCGGCCCACAGCTCCATCTCCTCAACCACGGATCACTTAACCCACACCCTGGCCCGGATGCCACCTTGGGGCAGTGAGGGGTGGCTCCATCTCCTCAATCATGGATCACCCACCCAACGCCCTGGCCCAGATGCCACCTTGGGGTGGTGAGGGGTGGTTCCAGGGCCTGACTCATTCCTCTCAGCCACAGGCCTTCACTGCCTCTTCGCAGTCTTAAGAACCATCGTTCCACGTATTTTCTCCAGGGACAGGGGCAAGACTGGTAACTGTTATTCCATCTCGGCCAGAAGCTGAAGGCCAAGTGCAGCAGAGCTAAGGGTGTCCACGCAGAAGCCGAGTGCTGTTCCGATCCCGGGTCTGCTGCTCGACTCTGCGGCGTTTTGCCTGTCTCCTTTTGGCCTCCGTTTCCTCATCTCTAACATGGGGTGAGAAACATTCCCACCTCAGCGAGTTTCTACGAAGATTCAATAAGCCAATATGCCCAAAGCACTCAGCACAGTGCCCAGCATACACCATGCACTGCACAGAATGCAGCTTACATGGAACGCTGCATCCAGCCACCTTCACCCAGTGCTCTTCCCATCTCAGAAAAAAACACACAACACGTGAGCAGAAACTGGAAAATGACAAATGTCTTCCCAGCCTGACCTCCAGACTCACTCTCATACACAGTAGAAATCTTTCTTTTCTGTGTTTGACCATCAACTTCACAAAACCCAAGCAAAACCACATTACAACTCAGTGAGTTTAACATCTACTGAAAACCTGGCAAGGATGAATAGAAATAACTTTTCTGGTCCCCTTTGCTACCATCAATTTCCCTTCCTGTATTCAATGGCAAGCCACCAGGTACTGCAGGAGAGGGCAGTGCCAAGGCTCCCCTAATCAGTTAGGGAGTCCTCTATGGAGCCCTGGCCATAAGGCTTGCTCTAGCCTGGACCACCTCTGGTCAGTATCAGGGCCTCCAGTGAGCACAGGCAGGAGAACACGCCCATTCTGTCAACAGACTAGGTATAAACATCCTCCCTGTACAAAGAATCATGCTGACATTTGTACGTATGCAGCATTTAAGTACCTAAAGAGTACCACCCTTCCAGAAGTTTAAATTCAGTTGAGGAAACATAAGACTCCTAAAAACACAAAACACTATCTGAGTTCTAAAAAAGAACCAAACACACACACCTGTAATGCAAAGTCAAACTTTCAAAAAATACACATTTCACATGCAGTGAAACTATCAGCAACTACATTTTAGCCCTTTTTAAACAAGGCATATGAAGAACAATCAGTTTTTCCAAACATAATCAATGGCATTTTCCACAGACTAACCCAACTTCACCTAGAATGTAAAACCACAGAATTCACATGTGCTAAAGGAATAAGGATGTAAAATGGTACATTTCCCACTTGCCACAGGTAAGCTTAGTTTTTAAAAAGCGTATCATCAAATGCACTTAAAGTTTCAAATTCCTGCAACTGCCCAAAACCCAAGAATAAAAATGTGTGCTTACAGTCACATAAGAGTAGAGTGCACAGGATATAAAATCAATGTGCAAAAATCACAAGCATTTCTATTAAAAAAAAAAAAGAGTAGAGTGCAGCGGCGGGGCGTGGTGGCTCAAGCCTGTAATCCCAGCACTTTGGGAGGCCGAGGCGGGTGGATCACGAGGTCAAGAGATCGAGACCATCCTGGTCAACATGGTGAAACCCCGTCTCTACTAAAAATACAAAAAATTAGCTGGGCACGGTGGCGCGTGCCTGTAATCCCAGCTACTCAGGAGGCTGAGGCAGGAGAACTGCCTGAACCCAGGAGGTGGAGGTTGCAGTGAGCCGAGATCGCGCCATTGCACTCCAGCCTGGGTAACAAGAGCGAAACTCCGTCTCAAAAAAAAAAAAAAAAGAGTAGAGTGCAGCAAGGAGACTAAAGCCAGAGTTACCGTCCCAGGCTGGTGCCCTGCTCTGACCTACGGAACAGTTTAATAACTCGGTAAAAACCTGCAGGAGTTACCCTCCCGGGCTGGTGCCCTGCTCTGAACTATGAGCTATGGAACAGTTTATTAACTCAGTAAAGCACTGCTGAGTCCGAGGGTGGAAGGTAACCACTGACCAGTACTTCTCACACGTCGGGAAGCAGGCAGGCCTACGGTGGGCGCCCAGCTGCGATTTGCTGTTTCAGATCCACCTCACCCGCTCTCCTGTGCAGGGCTGCGTTCAGACACTGTTGGAATCCTGACGGAGAGGGGCAGATTCCAAACCCACCAGAAAACAAACACGTATCTCAACACTGGGACATACTCTAAGAATAGAAACTTTAAAATCAATGTCTTCTGATAGGACTTTGTGACTTTAAGATCTTCAGTCCAAAAAGAGTAGTAGCTTACATTTTGGAATGTTTAAAGAAATGTAATTTTTTTTGCCCGTTTAAAAAATGTAATCGTAGTTACCATTCGTTAAAAGCCTGGCCAGGAATCTGACCAACACATTTTTCAGGTGACCCTGGCGGGGAAACCGCGCTGTGTCTTCCTCAGAAGCTGTGTTGCTGCAGCCAGTTCACCTGGTGCACATACCACTGACCCGTCAGAGGTCCCACGAAACCCGGACCATTACAGCTGCCCTTCCTCTCAGGGAGCACACACCACAAACAAGCAGCACCAGCACGTCGCTCACTGCTGTTTTTGCAGTTCACTTAGACTGACGCTTACACATTCCGATAGCAAAACAGACGCCGGTGCTGAGAAGACATCTGTCAGCACCCTCTCCCGCCCTCTCCAGCAGCGAACGCCCATGGGCCCCAGCACACGGAAGCCCAGGCTTTCTTCAGCAACCGTGGCCAGGACTTTTTGAGTCTCTCGCCATGGAGGCAGTGTTTTCAAAGACAATAGTAGCACCTCTGAGGGTCCCAGGAGGGTACAGCAGTGGCCACAGCTACTCCAACTCGGGCCCATGGGACAGATGGCGTGGCTCACCGTGTACCACGCAGAGCAGCATCTGTGGCTGCTGTGATGCACAGGTAGCGTGCCACCGAGGCATTTCACCCACAGCACATACTGCATCTGAACCAAGGCTCAGAGGAGAGAAATCCCATTCCATAAACCATCAGAGGCCAAGAAAGCCATCTCAGAACTGATGTTCCATGGCTCGAATCTCTTTGAGATGAACTGACCTATTCAGAAAGGGAAAAATAATTCTTTGTAATTGGAAAGAAGATAAATGTTAGACTCATTGGGTTGCACAGAGCCCAGATCAGTGTCATCTGAGAAGCTGGAAACGCACATATCCAAGGTATCCAGGGTCCCATCTCAGAGCCGCCAGATAAAACCCAACTGTGATGGAAGGATAAGTACCTATTGTGTTTTTTGTTTTATTAGGTTTTTCTCTTCTTTTTTTGAGAGGGAATCTTGCTCTGTCACTGAAGCTGGAGTGCAGTGGTGCGATCTCAGCTCACTGCAACTTCCGCTTCCCAGGTTCAAGCGATTCTCCTGCCTCAGCCTCCAGAGTAGCTAGAATTACAGCCGTGCACCACCACGCCTGGCTAAATTTTACATTTTTAGTACAGATGGGGTTTCACCATGTTGGTCAGGTTGGCCTTAAACTCCTAACCTCATGATCCTCCTGCCTTGGCCTCCCAAAGACAGGCACCTGTTTTAACAGCCACCCTTGCTCCCAGTCACAACACAACTGAAAGTCAGCAGATAATTAACTGGACTGTTGAATCTCTTAATCAGAAAAGATTTCCTAAATCATCTGAATATTTCTGCCAAACAAATATTCTCTTTGGCTTACAAGCTGTGAGCACCAGTCAGCATGACATAGAGAAGGCTGGTTTTTTTGAGACAGAGTCTCACTCTGTTGTCCAGGCTGGAATGCAGTGGCATGCTCTTGGCTCACTGCAGCCTCCGCCTCTGGAGTAACTGGGACTATAGGTGTGCACCACCTCACCCAGCTAGTTTTTGTATTTTTAGTAGAGATGGCATCTCACCATGTTGGCCAGGCTGGTCTCGAACTCCTGACCTCAGGTTTCCACCCACCCCAGACTCCCAAAATGCTGGGACTGCAGGCATAAGCCACCACACCAGGCTAAGAAGTTTCTGATAGAGGCTGAAGGGAGGCTCCTGTCCCATCCTGGGGCATCCACATCCCACCCAGCTTCCCACACAGACAACACTCAAGGCATCACAGCAAGGGCAGCTGCATCCCCACAGTTCTCTGTGCTAATGCCACAGCTGCGTGAGCTGTCACCGTCCAGGAGCTGCCACTCAGCTTTGTCATGCTGGCACAAGAACAGCAGAAACCACCAAGCCCCCAGGAGGAAGGAGTGAGGTCCAGGGGAGCAAACCAGGAGGGAGGGGTGCAGGTTGGCCCAGAAGGCCACTACGTTAGTGAGTTCACACCTCAAATACCTCTCACATCCATCCGTACAGGGAGGGGACAGAAGCCATTCAGAACCCATGGCACTTTCTCTAACAAGGAGTAAAAATATCAGAGCTAAAATTCTACCCTAGTGGGGAGATGCTGTTCAGCAAGTTTCATAGAGCCAAATGGGAGCAAGAGAAACCAACTGCACAAGATAGGTAGATGGAAACCAATCAGAAATTCAGCTGTGAAGCTTTCAGAAAAAACGTCAATTGATCTGCACAACGGCTGTGGCTCTGCCCAATCATTTCTGCAAATGTCTCCCTGTGATGAGCCATCTCAGAGCCGTTCAAGACGTATCAAAATCAAAATGCCAAGGCACATTCTTATTTTAGACAACCTGCAACAGTACAGAAACGAGCAGGGGTGCCAGAGAGTTAAAGTTTGTTTGAAATAAATTCCAGAATGAGGGCAGCTGCTTCTTGGCTGAAGCAATGAAGTAGGCTCCCGCTCACTGTTGGGGAGACCAACTTTCAGTTACAACATGGTCAAGGGTCTGCAAATCATGATTCCCGAGCCATAGCCAGGAAACCAGAAGTGATTTTTGCACTTCAAAGGTTTAGCAAAAGAAAAAGAATATGCAGAGACTTCTGTCCCACAAAGCATAACACATTGTTACCCTGACCTTTACAGAAGCTTCTAGCTTAGGTGTCAGCTACAAAGTGTTTCTATAAAATCATGTCATTGATTCTCAAGCACACCAGGAAAAGTCGCACTTCTGAACAACCCTCAATGGAGATGCACCATCCTGTGTTTAAAACAGATTTGATTTTTGTAAAAGCCAAAACAGGGGAGGTAATTCAGCTAAGTATTATAGTAATACAATTTGAGATACATAATGATGTGTGACAACAGAATAACCAACTGGCATTCCTGTGTGAAAAGGAACTGGTTCAAAGTCAAATGCAAACCAACCAATCAAAGCAGATTTGGGCTCTCAAAGTGAAACTGGGAACATTCAGTTAACTGATACTCATTTGCTTTATTACTTAAAAAACAAAACAAATACCACTACACAATCACTCCTTAATTTAACTACTGCTGCAAAATAAAGTGGAGAGACTTCTTACTGAAAGGCTACTAATCAACCATCATCACCATGAATAGACTGCTGTGCAGGCTCAGGCCTCCCACCCTCAAAGACATGGAGCGGGAGGAGAGGGGAAGGGATGGTCAAGGAGAAACCGACGTGGCAACCATGACCTAGTCAGCTATTTTACCCTCACACCTTTCTTCCGGACTTAAAATTCTGGAGCCATCTGGGCCTTATCTTCCTATGTCAGTAAGTCAGCAAGTTCTGGAAGCCAGACATCTACAGGGCTTGCGGCAGCCACAACCTCTGTCTTCCCCCATGTTTTGGGGTCCCATCAGCTCACCCCTGGATAGTTTCAACAGCCTCCAAGCTCCAGTTCACCATGAATAGACCTTGCACTCCACAGACTGAAGTACACCAAGAGCCACTTGAGGGTGCCACTGCCATGACCAAAGGCTTTCAGAGACAGTCGCAGCACTGCACAATTCCATGTGGCTTCATCAGGCACCTCATGGCTCCAGCATGTCACCTGTCGCTGCCACCATAGCTATGAGTCTATGACGTGCCAGGAAGGGACTATATGGATCATCTCATTTAAGCATCACAGTGTCAACAGGTGGATTTTGTCGTGCCTGATTTATGGATCAGGAAACAGTTTTAAAGAGGCCAAGCACAGGGCCCTGCTGACGCAGCAGGAAGCCCCGCTAAGGCCTGGGTGTGACCCCACCCCACTCTCCCTGGGTCCCAACATCCACTCCTCCCGTAGCCCCACAGAGGCCTGGGCATGACCCCACCCCATTCTCCCTGGGTCTCAACGTCCACTCCTCCCAGTAGCCCCACAAAGGCCTGGGTGTGACCCAGACCCATGCTCCCAGAGTCAAAAGGTCCACTCCTTCCCAGCAGCCACACAAAGACCTGGGCCTGACCATACCCCACACTCCCTGGGTCATAACATCCACTCCTCCCCAGTGGAAGCCTAATCCTAGGTCTGCCTGAATTGCTGCCATTCCTAAGACACGACCCATGTCTCCCCAGCTCATTCTTCATCCATTTCCCACAGCCCAGAGGCATGTGCGCTTCTACCCAACCAGATGTTGCACTTCAGCACCTGCATCTGACACATCACTTCAGCCAAAAGCTTCTCTCAAACCTCCCCTCCAACTGCTGGTCACACAGGCCTGTACCTATCACCTGTACCACACAAATTCTCACGTATTCCTGCGTCACACTGTCCAACTGATTAAAGTCTGCTGAGAGGAGGAACCTGTGTAGATAAATGCACATCCTACTTCACTCCCAGAACACTGCCTTGCATGAGGCAACCGATTCACAGCAAATTCAATTCATCCCAGTATTTCCATTCAAAGAAACGCAGAGCATAAGGGCTCTGGTAATAATTAAAAGTATATTTCATCAGTCACCTGAAATTCCATGTACTGCTGCAACACCAGCATTCCTAACTCAATGGATGTTATTCTTCCAGCACACGACTCCCCGCAGGCACTGCAGGCTTCCCAGCACCCCACCCCAGCACTGCCCTAAGGACAAGACGGAGTGTTGCCTCCAACAACTAAAGGATCTGAAGCTGGCCACCTGCTCTGTAGAAGAATGGAGAGAGATGTTGTTAATCCCTGACATTTCCACGGACAGGCCACTCGGGGAAACTGGGAAGAACGCCACAAAATAGCTCCCACAGAGAGGAGCACTTCTCTCTCCAGCCTGACAGCAAACGGCAGCTGAGCGATCTCTTCAGGATAACTGTGGAGTACATCTAAGGTCTGCAACAGCCCCAACGAGGGCCAACTCCCCCCACTCCACTTCCTGAGACTCAGCCCTGCCAGGCCACCTCTCCTGGAAGATTAGCTCCAACGCACCCAGAGAGAGGGTCGGGAACTAGCTCCACGGCTCATTTCCCAGGATCCCACCATCACCCTTTATCCTTTCTCTTCCTTCTCTCTTTCTGCATCCCTTCGTCACTCCCACCCTCCCTCACCCCTTTCACTTCCCTTCTCTCCTCTTCTCCTCCCTCATCTCCTTTCCACCATGCACCTCCCTCTCCTCCATCCCCCTCTTCACTCTCATCCTCCCTTGTCCCTTTTCACTTCTCTCCTTTTCCTCCTCTCTCCCCCTCACACCTTCCTCATTGCACTTCCCCATCCAACTCAGCCAACGTATTCTCAAGTCAATAGACAGTTTTCTTTCACTTGGTGTTTTTGTTGCAATGATTTTTCTTAACAATGAATGGAAAAAAAAAACAATGAATGGAGATCTGTTTTGGACCATCTGAATGGCCACCTAGTGACCAGCTGCTTCCCTGTGGGCTTCATGTCCACTCAGTGTCCTCATGGCACTGGTGCCCAGCAGCATGGCTGTGATCAGGATGTAGAAGAGGCATCCTGCCCAAGAGGCCCTGCAAATCCTCCCCAGCAAACTGGAGCAAGGCCCAGCATGTTAGGGAGAGCACCATGTCCATGATGCAAGCAGTTCAGCTTCTAAAAACTGCCCATTGACTGTGACTTCCTTTGTATCCATGGTTACAACAGAACCATAAGCATTCTGGAGTATGTTCTTGGTTTCGTGTTTGCAAAATCTAAGCAACATTATAATAAAAGTCACTGAACTCTGCCCCTAACGCTCTAGCGGTATTTTCCTCTCTGAAAGGAGCCCCTTCCAGGGCTCCAGATTGAGTGACAGCCTTCGATCACAGTTATTTTAGTGGTAAGAGGTTGACTCAGCCTGCAGGGAGCTGGGGCCCTTGACAGCCTCACGGCTCCACATGCCAGTGTTCTAAGGATCACACGTGTGCAGACAGCACCTGGCATGTGTGCAGCAAGCTTGGCTAACATGCCCAAAACATCTCACTCATGCCCGCTAGCCACCTCTTCTCTCAGCCTCTACGGCGTTTCACTCTGCCTTTATGTCTCTGGGAACTCTGCATCCTGAGCCATACAAAAATTCCTCAGCTCCTTCAGGGCAGGGGGCTGCATCTCTCCACCTCGGGGGCCCCCCATTCCAGACAGCACAGGATTTGCAGAGTGGGTGAGTCTAATGTTCATGACACTTTCTCAATATTCCTTTCACATCACTCCAAAACCAAAAACTAGTAGACCAACTTCTTACTGAGACTATGAGGAAAATATTTGTTCTATTATTTGTCACTTAACATAATACTGGTGAAGAATGTGACTTTAAATGTACACTCTAAGCACCCAAACTGTGAACATTCTGCTCCAGTGACTGTATTTATGGGTCTCAAGGACAAAACTTCTCCATAGTAGCCAAAAAATAAGTGAATGCTCTTTTTTAACATAACCTCCACTCATCTGAGTCACAGACACAGTTTTTCCTTTATAAAAGATTCAATGATCCACAGGCCAGGTTTAATAACACGTGGGTCCAGGTGAGAAAATGACCTGTCAGAGTCTCTCCCGGGAAAGCTCCACAGAGCTGCCTCCCTTAAAGACCAGGGCAGCCAGGAAACCACGTTCTCCAGTAAATGAGAGTCAACAGGATTCTGTTAAGACTGCGATCTCCCATAGCAGAGAGCCTCTCAAGAGTCAAGATGTCCCAACTCCCTGAATTTCCTACAAAGAACAGGGCACGCTACCCAACTGTGGACTAAGGCAGTTAATAAGCATGTTTTCAGGAAACAGCAGAATCAACCCACAAATGAGAGGTATTGTTTTCCTTCTAGGAGGGGAATGCTACAAAGCATGTACGTTGTAGCACGTAAATGATTTCTTTGGGCATTCCTGTGTCTGTTGTCACATGCAACGCATAACCTCGAAAGTCCAAGTTCTGTAACTCACATCCCAGGAGGTGGAAAATGATTCCTAATTTTAGCAATCAAGTAAGAACCTGATCAAGAGATGCCTACTTGTTCTGGAATCTAAGCAGCAATATATTGCTGCAATATAATGAAAAACAGGGATGATTAATGAAGAAAATTTCAATACTAAAAAAAGACTAAAACATAATTGGATTTATTCTACTCTAGTTTAGACAGAGCAGCCAGGCAGTTCATCCATACATTATTATTATTACTATTGTCATTGCTATTATTTGTTTCTGAGACAGGGTCTCACTCTGTCAACAAGGCTTGAGTGCAGTGGTGTGATCTCCACTCACTGCAAGCTCCGCTTCCCAGGCTCAAGCGATTCTCTTACTTCAGCCTCCTGAGTAGCTGGGACTACAGGCATGCAGCCATTATGTCCAGCTAATTTTTATGTTTTCAGTAGAACCGGGGTTTCGCAGGTTGCCAAGGCTGGTCTCAAACTCCCAGGCTCAAGCAATCCGCTCACCTCAGCCTCCCAAAGTGCTGGGATTACAAGTGTGAGCCACCACATCCAGCCCTTTTTTAAAGTGATTATGTGCTTCGGAATCTTGTAGGTACTTTTTTGTTTTTTTAAACAAGCAGAGTAATTCCATAAGAAACCACTAACAGAGGTTTTACACATCTCAAAACTCACAACTGAAATGCTAAGAATAAACTGTATTTTATTCAGAGAAACAGCATTCTTAAAGTCCTATAAAAGTGATACCGTGGACACACCACCACCAGTGCACAGCCTGAGGTGTGATGGGACTGCTTAGATTTCCCAACTCATTGTGAACGGTCCTCCTGTCCCTTTCCTCAGTGGGTACACTTTATTCTGTTTTCTACTCAGATTAAGTATCTTGCAAGGGAGCTGAAGAAAATTGAATAGCAGATTTTAAAACTTCAATGCTTTTCTCAATTTAAGCCATGTTATAATGCATTTTATTGACTATGTGGTCAATATTAAATTCAATACCTTGTATCAATAAAGAGATTATCGTTTTAGCAATAAGGCTTTTTCTCTTATATACAAACATCTGTAGCTTAAGCTAGGAAGCTGGGCATTTCACAAAAATTTTGCGTAATTCCCAGCACAGATTTTAGCAAAATAAAAATCCCTGTTATCTTTCCACAATTAAATAACCAAGGATAGGAAATTGCATGGGTACAATAACCATTCCATTATTTTATATACACACACACAAATGAGAGTATGCTTTGGAAAACAGTATTTCAACATGCTAATGATGAAGCAGAAGACAATTCCTCAGCAGACAGTCTCGTGTGGCATGTGATGAATGAAGTACTCGGGCCCACGCCCAACCCGGTTAAATGGAAACATGGGAAATGTATTAGTGACCATGGCGGGGCACCCTGATAGGCCCCAGTCCAGGAAAGAACAGCTAACACCTGGCTTCTTCATGAGAAATCCAAAACATACACAAGAGACTTTGCTTCTTTGAAAAACAATCTAACCCAATACTACCTGAGGCTCCCATTGACAAAGTTTGCCATAAACACAGAGGTGTTAATCCAGGCCCTGGAAAATCAGGAACACGGTATATATACATTTTAAAACACTCAATGCTGACAATATCTTAAATGCACTGTGATTTAAAACACTCAATGCTGACAATATCTCAAATGCGCTGTGATACCACAGGCTTTGTGCAGGACTTCAAGCATCACAGCCCGATTACCTGTCCCAGTGCTCAATGCTTTGTGTGTGCAAGGCCTGCGGTTACAATTTACTGGGCTTAATGTGACTCAATGTCACAGAAGAGAGCTATGAAGTTTCCTTAATTCCACGCAGATTCTCAGGTTTACCTTCCATGAGCGAGTGCTCGGCCCATGAGATAGCAGAGGGAAGATCCAGGGAAGGCCCAGGAGATGCCAGGCACTCACGAACTGGTATCAATCAGTCCACTGGTCTTGGTTTAAAGGAAAACAGAAAAAAAAAAGGAAATAGAAATAAGAAGGAACTAAAAGCACTCACTATATCTAATGTCACAATGTTCTTAACTCTACCTTAGCCAAAAATAAAAACTCCAGGGCATGATTACAATGCCAATCTGAAACATGCAATTGCTAATACTTAGCAGACAAAGTTGACTGTGGGTGCAACTAATATACATATAAACACTGGTTTAGCAAAATCTAGTCTCTGTGACTGCCTTTAAAACAAGTACAACTCTCATCTGAAGATCATGTACACTAACTGAAGTTTTCAAATGCAGGGATTGGTAAACTCCAGGGTGTATGATTTCTGCCACACACGAGGGAACCAGTGAGACGGGAGCTAGAATCAAGTGTGCTTAGGCCATCCTAGGACAGAAATTCAGCCTCTGCCAAAATAAACTCAGGAGTCTGTCAACTTCAACAGTGAGCTCTGCTTCAGAGTCAAGATGCTGAAGTCGCAAAGGGTCTTCTCCTTCCTATGGGCATGTGTAATCCTGGCAAAAACATAGCTCAGCATCATCAAAAACCAGAAAAGAACACAAGCCTCCCAGACGTCACGTCCAAGAGGAGGAGGAAGCAGGGCCCAAGGTTGCTCAGCAGAACTGTTCCTGGAGGAGAAAAGCACCAAGGAAGTCACAGGAGGGCAGGGCGAGCAATAGCAGCTTCCGTCATCTCACTGCAAGCCGGGCCTCAGCCAGGGGCACAGTCTCCTCCAACCCGACTGACTAGGAAGCTCGAGGAGTCACAGAGAACTCAATTTAGGGTCATCTTCGGATGTGCAACAATGGAAAACCATCTCACGTCACCCGCTCCTCTCCTCCACGGTAACAGCTGAGCTCACACTTTTAGGACTGCAGTGGCTTTGCATCTGTCACATCCCCCACTTCCTCCCTTATGCAGATGCTATTCCTGGACGCAGATGCCCATCCCTGTGCTGCTCCTGAAGCCGCATCTGTTGCCATCCAGCACAGTGACCAGGAATCCACCTTTGTCCAGGAGAGGCAAATGCAGAGTTCACACATTCTTACACAGGTTTGCTGGCCGTGAATCTAACCACGCTGTCCTATTCCAGATGTGCTGGCACCAAGCAGAATGTCAGATAGCCAGCATTTATGAATGGGATCGATGGGGTTGTCCTGGGAATCCCAGGCAGCTGCACAAGGAAGGGAGCTGTCGCCCAGGTTATGATCCTGAGCCAAAGCAAACGCCACAGACCACACCACACTTCGGTCCTTACCAACACTTGACAATTGCTTATTTGTGTGTTGAAAGGCAGTGTTGGGGGCACAGGCATCAGACAGGCCTGGTCTCCACCATGGGACAGCAGTGACTGCCCACAAGTCCGTTCCTAAGCCCTGGCCTGCCCATCTGGCATTCATTCAGTAACAATGCTCACCTCATAGCACTGCTATGAACACTAAATTAGCCGGCATACAACTTCCCCAGCACATATATACACACCCAGATTCATTTCAATTGTGCTTTCTACCCCAATTTAATATGACCAAATGCTGTCACTGAGATGGAAGAACCAATGTTAGAACAGAAGGTTAGGCTGGGCATGGTGGCTCATACCTGTAATCCCAGCACTTTGGGAGGCTGAGGTGGGCAGATCACTTGAGGTCAGGAGTTGAAGACCAGCCTGGCCAACATGGCAAAACTCCATCTCTACTAAAAATAAAAAATTAGCCAGGTATGTTGGCATACACCTGTAATCCCAGCTACTTGGGAGGCTGAGGCATGAGAATTGCTTGAACCTGGGAAGTAGAGGTTGCAGTGAGCCAAGATCGCACTACTGTACTCCAGCCTGGGTGACACAGTGAGACTCTATCTTTAAAAAAAAAAAAAAAAAGTCAAGATAAAAACTAATTGCCAATATCCAGATTCCATTTATTTAAAATATAAAATTCATTAGCTGGTACTTGATCAAGTTATTTTTTTCTTCATTACAATCCTGTGTATCTAACAGCGCTCAAAATGTTTACATTTGAAGACACCTTGAGGGTGATTGACAAAAAAGCACAGTGTATGTACTTCATAAGTGAGCAAGTTCCAGTAAGGCTGCATCCTGCTATAATTAATCCTTTGACAACATAAAACTGAGCCATTCTCTGACATAGCACTGGCACACAATACAAGAATGACCTCCAAGGAAGTAAGTTGCTAGATTTAGAGAACACATAAATACAGTTTATTGCTAATTCATCAGTAATTAGCAAGAATTTAAAGGAAGAAAAAGCATCAGGACTGTAACTAGGAATAAAGGCAAAAGTAAACATGAGAAATCCGTCACGTTTAAATCAGTGCCCTTTCTATGTGGTCATAACAGTTTGTACACCTGTTGTTTATACTTTACCATGCTAAGCTGTCACCAAGCTCTCTATGAAGGTGGTAAGACCTTCCCAAGTCACAGAGCCTCCTATTCCTATTTAAACCTGAAACAGCCAACACCATGCTTAGCACGCAGAAAGAACTCTGTGGATGCTCGGGAATATATGCCAGGGTGAAGGGCCCCAGCCCTGCCATCAGTCTACTGCTTATTAAAAGTATCAAACAAAGCCCTGCCTTCAAGGTGCTCAGATCTAACTAGTACAAGATTTTTCTTTTATTATGAAAAGTTAAATAACTACGAGCAAAGACTCTGAACACCTATGAGAAACATAAGGCGACGTAATAAGGTGAACTCGGCTGAGACTGAACCAGAGACGGTCTTTTAACCACAAAAGAGGAAAGAACTGAAAAACCTTTTAGAAAGTTGTGAGCAATTTCTATTTCTCTATGCTAGAACCTGGAATTTACCTTTGAGACAGACCATCCTTCTGTTCCGAAAAATCAATTATTCTTGCAATTGTCCGCCAGGAGTGAAATTCCCAAAGACATAGAAAACAAAGTACTAATTTAAAAAAAAAATGAGAAACTAACTACAATCTTAGATTTGAGATTTCTTATTCTCAATTCCAAATTTGGAAATGTTTTGTACAAAGTTCCAATTTCCCCTGTTTACTTGAAACCTCTCTACTCTTTTGTCCTAAATATCTTCTTTCTTATCCTTCCAAACAGTACCTGAAAATGAACTTACACATCGTTTTCAACTTTAACAAAGAAGATACTCCACTTGTCACAAACTGTTTATATTTGCAATGGTAGCAGGGATTTTGCTATATCATGAGGAAGAACACAAGGCAGTAGCTACTCCACAAATAAAGAGAAACAGTATGAGCACATTTCCTGATGAATGGCAACTTCTCACTTATTGAGTACTAACAAAGTTGCGACAAGGAAGCTAGACGGTTGCTCTGTTAGTTCTACCTCACTTCAGCCATCGAGTCACTGCTTCGGTTCTCTCTCATCTGGGGATGAAACACACCTCACAGAGCTGGTTTATGACTTCAGGAACACACATGTCAATTAAGTTTTTGATTCCTAAATCATTGCAAAGGGTCCAGTAACTGGCCAAATTTCAACAAGGTTGCAAGGAATAACTATTTTCATCCTATACTCTCTGGTGCTAGTGACATGGTATATTCCTGGATCCCTACTGGAGCCCCATTCCTGTTGCCACAAAGTGTACACACATCCATCTCCATATAGTGTGCAAACATAAGTGCACTATAACGTGTGTGTACATCCATAGAGCATACACACATCCACATACATCCATATCGTGCATCTACATAGGTTCACTATTAACACATATGTACACGCATAGTATGTACATACATCCATAACCACCCAGTGTACATGCATAGGTACACTATAACATCTATGTATGTGCAGTGTACACACATCCAGATCTATAGTGTACATACGTAAGTGCAGCATAACATGTACATACATGTAGTGTACACACAGCCATATCCATACAGAGTATGTACATAGGTACACTATAACATGTATGCACATGCAGAGTGTACACACACCCATATCCAGTGTACATACACTATATGTATGTACATGCATAGAGCATACACACACCCATATCCAGCATACATAGGTACAATATAACATGCATGTACATGCATATAGCATACACACATCCATATTCACATGGCATACATGCATGAATGCTCTATAATGTGTGTACCTAGAGCATAAACACATCGATATCCATACAGCGTACATAAGTGCAGTATAAAATATATGTACATGCATATAGCATACACAGCCATAGCCATGCACAGCACACATAGTTACACTATAGCACATACGTAATATGCATATGGAATACACATATGCACGTCCATATGTACACAGGTAACCTATAACATGCATATACACACATACACATTCATCTCCAAACTATGTACATGCATATGTGCAATACAATATGCATGCACATGCACATAGAGCACCCATATGCACATGTATACAATGTACATACATAGGTACACTGTAACATAGAGTGTACACATGTGAGGCATGTACACACATATGCAGTATATAGTATACATACAAATGCAGCATGCATACAGGTACAAGGAGTGTGCACATATGTCCACAAGTATATTTACAGTGCATACACATGTATGTATAAAGTGTACATGCATGCTTATAGTACGCACACATGTACTCTTATGCAAATAATGTGCACATGCCCATATGGTATCTGTACACGGGTATATATGGCATTACATACATGCAAATGCATACACATATGCAATACAGATACATACATGTCCAAATGGTGTGCATATAACCATAGAGCTAAAGTTACATGTACATGTGTACACAATGTGTACATGCATCCCTAAAGCGTGCACACACGTACACAGTGTACATGCCTATACACTGTAAATACATGCAGTGGAAATGCATATAGTATTCATACACCATGTACACACATGTGTACATTTAGACAGTGCACATATACGAAGACCCAGAAAGGGCCATGCATTATTAACACTGTGGAAAGGCTTCTAGTTTCTACCTAAGTGAATTTTTTTTCAAACTACAATAGAACTCATACAGAGAAGGTTTTCAAAAAAGAATTTCAATGAATAAAGCTAGTGACAAAAACACAGTGGGATGGGTACAACCGTTTTCCCTCAGAGCTCTGGCTTGACCATGGAAGTTCAGAGATTTCCTAATGCAGACACGTCAGCACTGATTCACAATGACACGCTCTTCAAAAATTAGAAATGTGTACTTGTGTTTAGGCCTTTGAGACCAAGCCTCTTATTTAACCGAGTTCCGACTGATTTCTTGACTCACAGTATTCTAGTGGAATATTCATTTTCTGGTGAGACAGGCGAACATCCCAGGGTAAGCGCAACGCCAGCCCTTCGAGGTCAACCTTCCAGGAGCTATGTCTGGCAGAACGCAATCCAATACCCAAGCAGGATTCCCCACCACAAAGCGAGCATCCCCAACCCGGCCACTTACACAGATGCTTTCTGATACTCAGTCTATTTGCTTTCCTTTCTTTAATTCAGCTGATTAAAAGACGATTGCACATTAATATGAATATACAAAAAAATGGAAGCGTTCATTTTAAGTAGATAAATTGTATGGTATGTGACTTCTCAATCAAGCTGTTTTTGAAAATAAAAAACAAACAGCCCATGTGTTCATATGTCTGAAAAGTTAATACATCCATATCCCACTTTCTAAACGAGAGACTGCACGTATGACGGTCACTGAACAGCAGCCACTGTTGCCAAAATACAGGCAAAGTCTTCTGCAAATATGAATGAGTTTCTAGGAATACAAAAGTAAAGAGAATTTACTTAAAATGTTAAGCTGTCAAAGATACTAGTCAAAAAGCTACTTAGAGGTTTTTCTTTTAAGTTGTTTTTAAAAGAATTTTAAGTTGCAATATTTAAAAGCCTCTGGAAAAAGAGAAGACATATATATCTGAAGATTTACATTAAATGATTTTCAGGTCCTTTTGATAAAGTTAAATAAGCTTAGCCTTATGGGTTCCATTCCTCTTTGATGCCACAGATGGAATCCACCACCACAAGAGAATCGAATAAACAGCAAGGCCACACCACAGGACGCAGGTAGTGAGCCAGGGCTGACTGGTTATCAGGTTCTGGGGCAGTTCTACTTGGTTCTACCCAGGCCCCACCGAGATGAAAACCTGTGCTTTGGAAGCCTTCAAATCCCCCACCTTTCAAAATTAAATCATCTCCAATTGAGACCTGAGTCCAAAAATCACCAGACATCTTAGCATGTGTTAGGCTGGCTGTCCTGGTACCAACCTTTTTGGTACCAGGGATCAGTTTTGCGGAAGACAATTCTTCCACAGATGGGGGCTGGGGGTGGTTTTATGATGAAACTGGTCCACCTTGGATCAGGCACTGGATCCTCATAAGGAGCACCTACATGATCCCTCTGATGCACAGTTCACAATAGGGTTCGAACATCTGAGACTAAGGCTGCCACTGGCCCGACAGGAGGCGGCGCTCAGATGGTCATGGTCGCCCGCCCACCGCCCACCACCTGCTACAATCCTGGTTCCTAACAGGCCATGGTTGGGTACTGGTCTGCAGCCCAGGGCTAAACCTTACTGGCCAATACACACACTAGCCGGGGTGGAGATACTGCTCATGACCCTGCTGGGCAGGAAGGAAGCCTGAGGCCAGCTCCCTGACTGGGATGCTGTGCACCCAACCCAAATAAATACAGAGGTTCTCTGTAAAAATCCACTGTATACCTGCCATAAAACAGAACCACACCTGGACAACAAGACCCCATCCCTACTACAAAGAAAACATTAGCCAGGCATGGCGGTACGCACCTGAGGTCCCAGCTACTATGGGGACTGTCGTGAGAGGATCGCCTGAGCCAGGGAGGTCCAGGCTGCAGTGAGCCGGGATCACGCCATCGCATGCCAGCCTGAGTAACAGAGCAAGACCCTGTCTCAAAAAATGCAAAAATAAAAACAAACAGAAATTGGATGAGTTTAGGGTGGCGGAAAAACCACAGGAGACTAGAGAATGGTGTGATAGGGTTTCTATCAGGAAGAACAACATGTCTCCAAGCCAAATGTTCACATCCTCACAAGGCCCTGTGCTCAGGAATCACCAGTGAGGCCACATGGCCAACCTCTTCCTGCTTTAGATAAAGTGGAATCAAACACTTTAACGAGACAAAAGGGCTTTGAGAAAACCAGGAGGTTCTCAGAATTTCCAACTGAGAACACAGGATTACATCTATGAGTTCCTATGATATAGTCTCAAAACAATGGAAGGAAGGTACCATTTTCAAATAAGAAAATTTCTACTGCATATTTAAGTATTACCTCTTGGGAAAATTGGGAAGACTAATTTTCTCCATAAACAAAACACATACACAGAGCACTTTGCCACACATAAAACAGGTAATTTATGACATCTGCCGTATATTTTCACATATCTCACCTTTTGGGCATCTTCTAGGTTTGCAAAATTCAGTGATTACTTTTAGTCTCCACAACACACACCGAAATGCATGATCATAGCTCCACCAAAGGAATGTTTGCCATTATAAACACACTAATAGGAAAAAGAATGTTATATTCAAAGTGCATCTGCAAACACTGTTTTCTTCTGAAATGCCAAGGTATGCAAAGCAGACATGGTGTATCGCTCAAGCTCACAAGCACATGGAACACCCAAGCACACGCAAAGCAGACACAGCATGCTGCTAAAAACACAGAGAAACACCTCTCTTAGTAGAAAGAGAACACATAGGATAGCCAATTGAGAACAACATTTTTTAAAAGTCTATATGCAATGAATTATTCCAGGGAACCTGTTCGGTACCTACATTAAAAGCAATTCATTATTCTACCTAGGGCTCTTTACAGAAGGTTCACAGTAAGATCCCCAGAAATGGCATTCCCCTAGTGAATTTTCAACACCCAGATTTCAGTATTGAAAACTTTGTAAGCAGTCAGGAGAGGGGCAGCTCCGTGGCTGAAAGCACCCAGGTCAGGGCAGCAGAGACGTGGCCAGAAGTGGGCCCTTCTGTCTCTGACAGCCTCACCTGAGCCTCACTTTCTGCACTGCCCTTGGCTGCTCACAAGATTGTGCCCAAACAGATCTGTGCATGCCAAACACAGCTCTCAGCAGGTGGTCAACAGCTGGAAGTGATTCTACCACTTTCACCCTTCCCCTAACTAGTAGAGAACACATGATGCAGAAACAGGTATTAAATGAGTTAGAAAAGCCAAAATCCACCCAATCTACCAAAAAAAAAAAAAAACCAACACTACTGCCCAATATTGATGTGAGCCAAAAACATGGAAGTCTTGAGATTGCCCATGATTGCCCGGAAGGAGAGCAGCTCTGAGCAGACACACATGTGAAGGAGAGAAGTGCGGGGGCTGGGGTTATGGGGGTGCCCATCTTTGTGACCCCACTGAGATCACCGACCTCTGGCCCTTGGTGTCTGTCCTATGGAGGAGGTGGCCCCCAAATCCCTGCATCCCCTTCAACACGGACACTGAGGCTGCCCTGAAGCCTCCCAGTGCTGGGACTGCCTCTAAATCCTGTTACCTGCACACCCACATAACTGAAAACAAAAATCAAGTACCCAGACAGGAAAAGAAAAATATATGTGAATCCTCTCCTATTCAACAGGCATTTAAAAAGGTAACAGGAAAATTGTGATCATTTTTAAAAAACAACCACCAGCTGATATGTCCTGTTGAAATGTTTTCGCTAATCAGGAACATCTTTACAAGCATCTGTGTTTTTAGGAAACCAGCTGACAGGTTCCAAATCATCTCGGAGTCTGTGACCTGACCCTCACTGACGCGCACCCCCTTTTCCAGTGGAACAAGCCCTGGACAGCATTCAAATGGTGAGGAACAAGGGTAGCTTTTCCTCAACAACCCAAAACAACCTCGACTCCAGGAGCCCGGAGAACAGTGACGTTTGCTTAGACACTTTCCCTCGGACCTTGTCAGATGGAGCATTCCCCTCCCATGCCACCCTGTTTTACTCTCCCTGGGACCCCAGCAGCCATCTCCCTCACAAGCTGGAAACAGAGGTCATGCTGAAAAAGGCTTCCCTACTAAAACCACTCAGGAGATGGATGTTCCCAAACACACGTGGCCCTGTGTATTACACACCTGGAGAATACTCAGACGGCAGACAGACGCTACAAAGACATTCCACTAAAGAGCAACTCAGTTTCTGTTTTCCCTTAGGGAAAAATGTGAGGGCCAGAACTTTCCAGAAAATCTGGAAAGGTTTTCTGAAGAAAATGGTGTCTGGGAGGAAACCATTCACCTCCGGCACTTCCCAAACCCGCCTTCTTGCAGGTGCTGAGGGACATCCCTCTCCCCACCAGCTGTCCGCCCAGGACAGTAGCAGGGCTCGGGCAACCAACACCTGGGCAGCTGATGAAGTCTTGTCCCCCGGGTGAAAGCCTTGTCCCAGGCGCCATTTCTCAGAGCCCCCCAGCAAGAAAATAGAGGTGGGACAGAGAACGAAGGGCTGACTCAAGGTGGGGGAGCCACGAACCCGCACAGCTCAGAATCAGATGCACTCTGCTGTGGACAGCGTCCAGGGAGAGGCCAGCACAGAGACCCCTGTGCCTGTCAAACGGGGCCAGCAGCCTCCAGTTCCAGAGGGAGACAGAAGCCCTCGCTTCAGGGCTGCAAGTTTGTGATCACACCTTAGAGTCTGGTCCCAGGATTTCCAGAATCAAAAACACACCAAACTGTAAAGCCACCAGGACAGCAGGGCCCAGGAGCAGACCCAGGGCAGGGAATGGGTAGAAACCACACACACGCGCATGTGCACACACATATGCAGAACACACATGTGCACATGTACTCTATACATACCCCACCCCCTTCACCAAATACCTTACAAACATTACACATGTATGCACTCCATGCACACCAAATACACTGACCACAAGCACACACGACACACATATGAACCTGCTCACTCCATACACACCTGCTCAAATACACTCACCACCCCCCCACACACACACAGAACACATACACATGCATGCTTACACGGTCCTGGGATTGAAAGGGAAGCTTTTTACTCCTCCCCTCTGAACACGAGGTCAGTGTTCCCCTCGCATCTAACCCTGGGAATCGGAATTGGTGACTCCTTGTCCACCTGAGGACCACCCAGGATGATCCACACGCCTGCCGCAACAGCAGCACCACACCTGGTCCCCAGGTGAGCAAAGCAAATCCCACCTTTTGAATAAAACTGGATGAGCCGGGCACTGGTGGCCTGCAGCGTGTGCATCTGTGTGTATCGTTAAGCCCTGCGTCTGTGCCACCTGCAAGACGAACACAGCCCTTGGTCCCGGGTTCTCAGGACAGCCTGTGAGGTGGACGCTGGTGCTTCTGTCTCCCAGTGGAAAGGACAGAGGCCGTGGTCAGGGCTGGTACATCAGGTCGGGGTTCAAATCCCATTTGCCTTGCAATGAAGCCCTTATCATTCATCCAGTGACTTCTATCATCAGCCTTAACACATATCACAAATACCAGCAATTTTGAGTGTTCCTCAGGACGTTGCAAATCACCTGAATAAGCCAACATTTTATTAGAAATATTTTGCCACATCTGCTTTCAAAATTCTATGTTATGAAATGACTAATGAAAACTTGAGCTATGCAATAAAGCTCATATTTAAATGAATCACAAAATAACTATCATGAAGGAAGTTTTACCTTGCAGTGAAAAACAATATCCTCTAAATGGTATCAGCCAGAATTATCTTAAATCATTACTGATCCCATATGCTTAATGAATTACACAGAATAATCTCAGATATGAAGTTAAAACCATTACCTGAATGAACATGTTCAGCTATAATAAGCCACATAGGCATCTCTGGAGATTATTTTAATTGGGACTTACAACAGGCATGATTGGGGCAAAAGGTTGTGTGCTGGCTGTTCCCCAAGGCAAAACACAGAAAACCACCACCAACCTCGAAGATGTCTGCTGCTTTGAAACGATCTTGTTTCCACAGATGAGGTGGAAAGAATACTGTCAATATTTGCAAAGGAAAAACCATGCAAGAAAAGAATCTTATCAGTTATTGGGATGATTAAAAATGAAAAGACATTTCTGGAGATTTTTATCTCTTCTCCCTTTTCCTTCCGAGACAGGTTCATGGCTCTGTTGCCTGGACTGGAGCATGGTGGAGCAATTAAAGCTCGCTATAGCCTGAGTGATCCTCCCACCTCAGCCTCCACAGTAGCAGAGACCACAGGCACGCACCACCACGCCCAGCTAATGTTTCTGTTGTTATAGAGATGGGGTCTTGCTATGTTGTCCAGGCTGGTCTTGAACTCCTTGGCCTCAAGTGATCCTCCTGCCTTGGCCTCCCAAAGTGCTGGGATTAAACAGAAGAGACACCATACCTAACCTTTTTCTTAATTTTATAACAATTATGCTGCACTCAGAGAAAACAGAACTATTAATGAGAAGAAAGTTGGTGAAACAGTATGTTGATATGAGATACTAATTTTTAAATCTGAGTTTGAATTAAATATTTGTTCCATTTGTTTTATGCCATGTTAAATAAAAAATGAAATTGTTAACAAAATATACCAAACAAAAATGATAGCTCAAATCAGGTTTTACAAAGAAATTCAATAGATTATGATTCCAATAATGTATTTCTAGATTTTAGAAAATAAGTCGTAACCATCTTCTATAGTTCTGTTGCCATAAAGCCAAGATTAAATCAAAATGTGCAAATGTGCCTCAAGGTGAGGCAGGGAACCCCAGCCCACCAAGCATGCATAGGCAGAAATATTTCGACCAAATTCATTTTCCAACAGATAATTAAAGAGATCCCAGATATACTTTTCTCTCTCCCCCCAAAGTATCTGAGGTTGAGTTTATCCTAGTATTTGATAAAAAAGGCACATGTGAAAAAGGTAACTGCAAAGCTCAAGCAACCCACGCAGACCCCAGCAGACGCTATAACGGAAGGGAGGCCGCGCGGGCAGGGATGTGAGCATAACCTCGCTGATCTATGGAAGGGAGGCCACGCGGGCAGGGATGTGAGCATAACCTCGCTGATCTGCGGAAGGGAGGCCGCGCGGCCGCGATGTGAGCATAACCTCGCTGATCTCACGGTGAAAGCACCCAACACTACAGACTCCATTCCAAGAGTTAGTGGAGAACTCACCCTCGCACCGGGATGCTGTGTTCCTAAATCTACCTGCTTTAAATATGTATGAACTGTACTTTACTCATGAGGCTCACTAGGAAATACTTACTTTCAGATTCAGCCTAAGTGCACCATGTCATATCGGAAAATAGACATTCCAGCAAAAACAGGAGTCAAATGCATTTCTATAAAATTTTCTACCTCTTTTCACAGGAAAAAAAAGGGCTGGAAGCAAAGCTGTTACTGCAGATGAGAGCACTGAACACCCCAGAAACCACGACACCAGGAGGCATGGCCATGCACCGTGGATGCAGGAGTAACACAGGAGGCTAGCACAGGCCCTCTCCAAAAGCAGGAGGCCGACTCCTTCCTCCTCCTCAACCCTTCTCCCCCAGCTCCCTCCAGGCCTCAGTGGCTGCCGACAAGGCAGAGCCACAACCGGGAGAAGGCTCTCAATTCCACGAGGGACAGGCATCCCTGATGCTGGGGATTCCGCTTCGGCCCTCCACGCCCACTCACCCCTACCCTTCTCAGGAGCCAGGTGTGGCCACTTTGACCCTCTTCGTTTCAGTGGCTCCAAAAAAGCCAGTCTAGTGAGACCAGGCTGCCTCACACTCCATCGATGCCTGGCATAGACCAAGTGTCCTTATCCAAGCTTCAGGGGCCAGAAGGGTCTTAGAATATTTCACTATCCGGTAGAGCATCCCTAGTCTGAAATCCAAAGCATTCCAAAGACCATTTCCTTCACGTGTCATGAGGATGCTCAGAATACTTCAGGTTTTGGAGCATTTTGGAGTAGGGACACTCAGTCTTAATTTAAACCTCTCCAAGGAAACCACAAACATTGAAGCCTCTGATATCCACCCTACACAATCCCAGCACACCCTCTGAAGTCCTCAACAACAATACATTTTCTGTATTCAAAAATAACCACAAGTCACATGAACTCACATGCAGCCACAGAAGGGGGTTCTGGACACCTGCACAGACTGGATGAAATTTAACTCACTTTTTTACCTGGGAAATTTAAACAGTCATTCCTCAAAACACACCTGTTTCACTGAGTTACGTTTTAATGTGAGCACACACAAATCATTTAAGGAAAACAAGAGTCACCCAGCCGCATGTGGTTGCCTTACTCCCATGAATGACACTCAACATTCACCTTCACTTCTGGATAAGGGAGAAGAGGCAAAGCAATATTTTTGTTAAAACAAAGACACAAAAAAACAAGGTTAAGGAGGGTTTGAGAGGTACCTCCAGTCCTCCTGGAATTTAATATTACGGGCTATTTTAAATAATAGGATGTATAAAAATTTAGAAAAATGTTCTTCATTGCCACTTCTGCTTCTGGTTTCCAAAGAGTTAAAAACCAGAGCCCTTAAAACAAGTATCTTTAATTTGGAACAGTCACTTTTCTGGTCCTCAGTGACAGTTTGTCACATCTGCCAGGGATGGGCTGCGGCTGGAGTAATGTCTGAGCCACTGCCACAAGTCCTGGGGGTGGCTCCACCTAAACCAAAAGTCCCACTTCTGGAACGGGCACTGTGAATCTAAGAAACCAACAACTCCGCACATGGCCAAGTGGTGTCTGTGGGTAACTCCTGATATAGGCACTGAGGAATGAGCTAAGCAGAACCCTGGCACAGTTAGGGCTTGAGGAATATCTCACTTTATAGTGTTACTACTCAGCTATTTCCTTTTATATAATCCTTTATACAATCATATATTAGTATATAGAATTAGGGCTTGATGAATCCCTTTATATAATCCTCTATATATAATCATATAATAGTTGATAGTGTGAGTGCCTAAAGAATATTTCCCTACCAATATACCTATAATTATATCTTAGTTCATTCGGAGGAATGCCTAGAGTGGACACAGTACAGAGCATGAATTAAGGAATAAGCAGCTTATAATCAGAGGTATATCTAAGAGCAGACACCATGCAGAGTATGATTTAAGGGAAAAACAGTTATGCCAGGACAAGATTCCATGGCCCAGGCAGCAGCGTTCAGTATCGTAAAGATACCCGCTGTATGGCAGGCTTGGGGCGAGAGCCACTCCTCCTGATAAAGGAGTTGTAGGACCTTGCTCCAGTTCTTGTGGAAGGCTGCCCTCAGAACAGCAATCCACCTTGGTGACTGTGAACTTTATCAGCTCTTGCTACTGTGCTGCTTGAAAAGCATCTTCCCATAGAACCCATTGGAAGCTGCCAGATGGTGGCAGTAACCCTGACAGCTCTGTCACTGCCGTGTGACTTAAAGCATCCTCCTATAAATCATCTTAGAAGTAGTTTGACCATAGATGGAAGTATTGCACACTACGCACGGCCTACCTTCAAACCTCGGTGACCTAATGGGGGTGGACCCCTTACTGTGCACAGCCCTTGCCTTCATGGGAACGGGCCCCTTGCTGTGCACTGTCCACCTCCTGGCCTAGGTGACCTAATGGGGGTGGACCCCATGTTTTATTGCTCACGACCCTATCACTATCCTTAAAGATGATTTCACTCACTGCCCTGCTCCCTAACCTATACACAATAAACACTCATGCTTCTGGACATTCAGGGCCTCGCCTGCCTCTGCTTAAAGGTAGCGTGGCCTCCCCGAGCCCAGCTGCGTTTTTCTTATACTTCTGTGTCCTGTCTCTCTATTTCTCGGATCCTGCGCCTCAGCACAGCATAAGGCTCACCCCACAACGTGTGGGGCCATCAGCCCTACATCTGGCTCCCAATGTGCCCTACAGTGTCAGAAACCAATACTCAGCTCCTGGAAACTTCTGACCATGACAGCCAGGAGCGGCCTTGCTCAGCACCCCTGGAAGGGCAGCCTGCCGCACAAGTTCCTCTAAGGCGTCATCCATACAGCAAGGACTGCACCCTCCTCACCTAACAGCAGGAGAGGCAGCATCCATGGGCTGCTGATGCTCATGCCTGGCAGTTAGCCAGCAGCACACAAATCCCATGGCTGCACAGAGACCACCACTGGGCAATCAGAGCAGGAAGACCTGGTGCCCTGGACGTCACCTTGCCCAGGGGAGAAGACAGCAGCAAGGGGAGAGGATGATACCTGGAAGGCTCACAGGAGGGGAGGGGAGAGGAGGACAGAGGGGAGGGGAAAGTAGAGGAGGATGCCTGGAAGGCTCATGGGAGGGGAGGGGACAGGAGGATGCCTGGAAGGCTCATAGGAGGAGAGGGGAAGAGAGGGGAGGGGAGAGGAGGACGGAGGGAAGGGAATGGGAGGGGAGAGGAGAATGCCCAGAAGGCTCATGGGAGGGGA
>CM052669.1:584282-624812 GCA_028533165.1 Leontopithecus rosalia
GGTTCACAGGAGGGGAAGGGATGGAAGGGGAGGGGACAGGAGGATGCCTGGAAGGCTCACAGGAGGGGAAGGGATGGGAGGGGAGAGGAGAATGCCCAGAAGGCTCACAGTAGGGGAGGGGAAGGGAGAGGAGAGTAGGACACCTCGAAGGCTCACAGGAGGGTAAGGGACGGGAGGGGAGAAGAGGATGCCCAGAAGGCTCACAGGAGGGGAGAGGAGGGGAGAGGAGAGGAAGATGCCTGGAAGGCTCATGGGAGGGGACTGAAGAGGAGGACGCCTGGAAGGCTCACAGGAGACAGGTGCACGGCCTCCATGTTTTCCACACACAGCAGGGTTAGAAATTCCTGTGAAAGTAGAATGCACGAGACTAGAACACCCCAAGCAAAGAAAGGGGAGGAGGGGTCAAAAAAGCATTCACTCATTAACAAAGAGAGTGGGCATGAAGCCATTTCCAGGACTGCATAAGAAGTCTCTCACAGGTGTTTCAGAAAGTAAGGTAGTGGGAGATAGCTTACTCAGCTCTGAAATAGGCTGCCATCCCGCAGGCCACAAAGTCCCTGAGATAAGCATCTCAGTGATCAAAAGTCACCCCATCTCTGCCAGAGAAAACCTGTAAGCCAACACATAACCACATAAAACCTGGGCTTAGCCGTTAAGAACAGCAAGTCTGACTCAGTCCATCCTTCCCGATGATTAAAGACGCCAGGGGCTCATCAGACAACCTCAAGGGACTGTCTCTGCCCAGCCCCTTTCCAAGTTCTGGACAATTTTTCTTAATGTGCTGCAAGCAGCATGCTCCAATAGAGACGTAATTAACTGGCTCTGGGTCCTCCGATTAAATTTTGAGATTAGAAATACATACTTGGCCAGGTATGGTGGCTTATTCCTGTGATCTCAGTACTTTGGGAGGCTGAGGCAGGTGGACTGCTTAGGCCTAGGCAACATTGCAAAATCCCGTATCTACAAAAAATACAAAAATAAGCCAGGCATGAGGACACATGCCTGTGGTCCTGGCTACTCAGAAGGCTGAGACAGGAGGATCACTTAGGCCTGGGAGATCAAGGCTACAATAAGCCATGCTCATACCATTGCACTCCCGCCTGGGCAACAAAAGTGAGACCCTGCCTCAAAAAAAAAAAAAAGAAAAAGAAATATAAACCTGACTAAACAAAAATAAGAGGCCTAGTGGGACCACTTGAAAACATACCTGCAAATTCTGGCTGGGCATTCCCTCCCCTTGATTCACGGTGGGCATGGCACAGCTCTGAAGGACAGGACCCCACGCACCTTCCGAGGCTAGACCTTAAAGTACAGCTTTTCCTTGCTGGAAGGAACAATGGCCTTGGAGCTCGGACACCTGGGGCAGTGCAAAACCATCCTGAGGCTGCCATGGGAGGGGAGTCTGGGACGTCATGAAGCCTGAGACACCCTGGGACAGTGCCACCATCCCAAGGCCACCATGGCAGGAGAGCCTGGGACACGAAGCCTGGAATACCCTGGGGCATTGTCACCATAGCAAGGCCGCCATGGCAGGACACCCTGGGGCAGTATACTATCCCAAGGCCACCATGGCACAAGGAGGCCCTGGTGCCATCGAGAGGCTACACAGCAGGTCCAAGCCCAGGCCAGGAGTGAAAAGGCCTCCATGTCATTTCTGTCCCTCCAGCTAAGACCGCAGACGTCACAGAGCAGAAATGCATCACCCTCAATGCCCCTGTGTAACTTTTTGGCCACGGAATCTGGAAGCATAAAAGATGGTTCTCGGCTGGTTTGTTGCTCCCTCAGATGGGGCTCCGGCTCCTGCAAATGATCTCTGTCCTCTTTCCACACAAAACGTGGCTCACACCAAGCAGCGTCTAAATCCTAGAAGACATGCTAAACACAAGTACAGTTACAAAGCGGTGAAGTGGGGACAACAGGAGAGGGCTGGGCTGTGCTCCAATGGAACCGGGGTCTCTCGGGAAGACCTGGGCATTCCAGGGTGCAGGCTGGGATCCCCGACATGGATCTCCTGGTCCTGTCACACATGAATCAGCTAAGGACCGATTCCGTCAGAGGGCTGAGCACCACCTGAAACACATACCAAAGTCAAAATAAGCCCAGTACGACCCAGAGGCTAGTGAAGACGACAGGACCAGATGAGGACAAGGGATCCTGGCAGGCCAATCCGGGCCCGATCGAGGGGTGGCAGCACCGCCTGTGCCCCTGCAGATGCAGAGGGATGAGCAGGTGCAGGCTGGGCTTGGAGACCGACTCAGCTGCCCCTGCTTGCACTTCTGCTCTGCTTTTCTCAGGGCAGGGAGAGGAGGCAGAGGCAGCATCAGCACTCACCTTGCCCCCTGGCTGCTTTTTTTCTGCTCGTGAGTCGTGCTCACTTTATGCGGACGGCGTAGCTATAATAACGGCTCCCTGATTGTTTCACTGCCTACATAAAGGGCTTTCAGAATTCACTTCGATCCTCAGGAAAGGGGCCATACCTAGCTTTCTCCCTTAAAAAGCTGCATCTCATATGGGGAAAAGAAAAATCGATCAAGACAGAAATCAAATAAAGGCCATAAAATACACATCAATTTAAACATTAAAATTTAATAGTCCACGTTAAATTGAAGATGAGTTAAGTTACATTTCCAAACCTCCAAAAGCACAGCAGTGGTTGCTGGGAGGGAGCGGCCTGCATCAACACAGGCTAGACGAGGGCTCAGAGGTCAAGTGCAAGGAGAACGTCTCAGTGAAAGCGCCCCTGCCCTGCAGCTGTCCTCTTCCAGAAGACACGGTTATCTGTCAGTTTAGAACATGGGCTGGGGAGGCCCGAGGCAGGAGGCAGGCCTGGGTGGGTCACCTAGCAACCAAGCTCCTCACCCACGCAACCACACCACACCGAGCTGAGCGGGACACAGAAACACCAATTCTCCCCAAAAAGAACAGGAAAGGTGGCACACTGCCACACCAGGCATCTTGCAGCTTAGAAGATGGAGGGAAGCCAGGGAGGCACGTTTAATCTTGCTCACATCGTGGAGGGAGGGAATAATGCCGTTCAACTCTCCATCACAACTTCTCTCACTTGAGAGAGTTGCACAGTTCTTTCTAGCAATGAGTTGCAGAAAACAAAAATCAAAGCTCCTTCCTAGAAATGTTTCTGAAGAACTGGACATAAACTATGTTCAGGAAACAGCATGTGAATGCCTCAAATGCTTTAACAATCCCAGAGTAAATAATTCTATAAAACCAAGAATCATGGTCTCACACAGCTCCAGCATCGTGGCCCAGGTGACATGGGCGCACACATCCTGCAGCTCTGACACTTGGCTAAAGTGAGGCGAGTAAGATGACCCTGGGTGTAATTTACACGGACACAGGAAGGTGGCTGGGCCGGAAACCAAGAACACCGACGTGCTTCAGGGCCTTACCCAAATGCTTCTCCAAGGTACAACCAGGAAGATCATTCAAAACTGAGGAAGGCGGCAGAATAAAGCTGTCAGGAGGTTTTAATCACCAACACCACTAGTTACATGACCCAAAGACGATTAAAACCCCAGGCCCCTCAAGAATAAGTTTCGTCGATACTTAAATGCATTTAATCACCACATTAGAGGGTTGGGGGGTGGAGGGCAGGTTATTCCTTTGTTTTGCAGTAAATATACCCAGCTGCTGTAAAAGGAAAAGGCAATTTGGTAACGAAGCTTCTTGGAGTTTCCCCGACAGGCCTCAAGGAGACGTAGGATAAGAAGTAGGCTACATGATTCATAGACACTTTCTGCCCGTCTGTAGAAAATGTCTTAATTAGTCTAAGGGTGTCTTTTATATTAAAAGCTTAATTTTGATGAAGTCTTATCTACTGTGTTTTTTCCTTGATTATACATCATGGTATCATGACTAAGACTCTAACCCTAGGGTCAAGACAATTTCTCCCATTTTCTTCTACAAGATTTGAAGTTTGGCATTTTACATTCAGGGCTACGGTCCACCTTAATTTTAATTCAGGAATTTCTCCTTGTTTTCACTCTTCTGCATATGGCTTTCCCATAATTCCAGCACAATTTGTTTAAAAGACTCAAATTCCACCGAATTGCTTTTGCATCTTGGGGTCTATTCTGGAACTCAACTCTGTCAGCTAACCCGTGTCTCTATTCTGAGTGTAATTTATGACTTTAATGGATGTCTCTTGGTGAAAAGGTAATTCTGTCTGGAAGAAAAAGCACACTAGGAACACTCTGATGAGATTCTTCCTCTTGTCAGGAGAGCAGAGGTGAGGTCTTAATGGCTCCCAGGCGAATGCCCAGGTAAAACCTTAACACACAACACAGAGAGCAATTCATTTCGAAATAGTTACCGAGGGCCACAACAAGAGACCAATTCAGTCATGAAAACAGCAATAATTTAACAGAATGAAATTCATAAAGAACTGCCGAGAAGCCTGTGGTGTGTTATATACATCACCGTATCCTCCGATTCTGACAATTGACTAGAAGAACAGAAATTCCTTCATGGTACAGGAGAAAATTAGGTAGGCGTGGTTTCCATACCACACAGGGCATGCAGGAAATATAAACTTCTAAATGGGAGACCCCCGGAGTGATGTGATAAACCCGGTGAGAGGCACGGAACTGTGAAAGCCGGCGGGAGTCTCGGCCTGGGCCCCTCCACCCAGCCTCTGCGTCCATAGATGACGAGGCTCAAATATCAGGCCAGAAGCAACCAAAGTAGTTATCGGGGGACAAGAAAACGAGCACATGGTGCAAAGCAAGGATCTGAAATAGCACAGCACCTGTGAGTCAAGTGGGATAAACTGACTCAACATATAGGTTCTAAAAGAGCCACAGCGAGCTGTTCCTCAGTTCCAGAAAGGCTAAATGACTAACGCCCCCCCGAGCATCTTCTCCCAGCGATGACCCTGGTGGCACAAGGCCAGCTCCTCTGAACCCACGCCAAACCTCAGGGAGGAACTTTGCAGGTATAATTTTATTTTTTTTAGGAGTCTCACTCTGTCATCCAGGCTGCAGTGCAGTGGTGTAATCTCAGCTCACTGCAACCACCACCTCCTGGGTTCAAGCAATTTTCCTGCCTTGGCCTCCCAAGTAGCTGGGATTATAGGTGCCGCCACCACACCCAGCTAATTTTTATACTTTTAGTAGAGACAGGGTTTCTCCATGTTGGCCAGGCTGGTCTTGAACTCCTGATCTCAGGTGATCCGCCTCCCTCAGCCTCCCAAAGTGCTGGGATTACAGGCATGAGCCACTGCTCCCTGTCATTACTGGTATAATTCCTAAGCTACTCCCTCATACCCACTCCCTTTTTTTTAAACCAGTTTTATGGCTGCGTTTTTTCCAAGAGAACCAAACAGTTACCCATTTGAAGCACAAATAACACTGATACTGTTTAAAAACTAAAAATGCCAGTTTTCACAGAGGTTTCCAAATACCTAGCCTATTTGAGCCTTGCAAATAAAATCAAGCTGTTGGCTGAATGCAACTTCCCTCTTCAGCTCTCTGTGAATTAGACACAAGGATGAAGCCACGAGCTAGGAACGTAAAGGCAGGAATCACCAAGGAGCCAAGACTCCAAATGAAAGCTCGAGGGATCAACACGAGGGTTAAGGTTAGGGCACCCACAGGGCCTCCTCTCCTTCCTTTTCAGAACTTCCAGAGAATAAAGCAGGGAACACCTCAGACATCCAATGGTGCAGGCGCAGGAGGAGGAAGGCAGCCTGAGGGCGAGGGCTGCGGTGGCCTGAATGGGGCAGTCCTGTGGTGGGCTCCAAAGCAGTCTGGCAGCTGGGAAATCACATTCCACAAACAGCAGAAATTCTCCATGTGTGTAACATCTTCCGTCACTGAAGAACTATGTGCAAGTCTAAAACCATATTCAAGTGTTATTTCACATTTCAAGCAAAGACAACGCTGACAGCACATGAGGGTAAAACTTCATGGCCATGTGTTCTGGGTGTTAAACAAGAGTTCTTCTGTTTTAAACATGTAGTTATACATTCTCAGATTTCTGTATAATTCATACACTTCCTATTAGCAGAAATATTAATAAAAATGAGTTACAAGTGTAAGATCAGAGGAGCCTTTCAAATGACTTCAGGTTTTGCAACTGTCTGTTTCGACTTAAGAAAATAGTTCCGGGTATGGGTGGCAAAGTGTGACAGACTTTTGTGGCTTTAATCAGGGTTCATGTTGGCTCTGTGGTGGAGGATGTTACCTCATGGTCACACTGTTCTACAAAAATCCTGAAAAAGGAAGGCTGAATATAGATACACACCCCTCCCACAAAATAATCCCAATGTCCATCAATGTGAAAACAGATGAATTACAGTTTGTTCCCATCACGGAATATTCCTCAGCACTGAAAACAAACTACAGCTACAGGTGATAACTAGGATAAAGAAAATCACCTTTGAAAAATACTTAAAGTGAACTGACTAGGTGGAATTCCTCGACTACAGGTGTCTGCTTGAAAATGGTACTGTTCTGAATCCTGCAATTTAGAAATTATAATTAGCAACCCTGTTTAGGAGCACATCTAGAAAAAAGCAAAACAATGACTACACAACTTTAAATTCTGGTAAATTATAACTGTGAAAATTCCAAAAATTAGAAGTTTTTCCCAACTGTTCCTTTGACAAGCTTCAAAATAAATACCATAAAAATAGAGTTCTGGTTAAGTTAGTAGAATCAAAGTCTGAAGATGTACGAGGTGTCCCTACCTCACTATCTGTACATCATGTACAAATCTAAGAGCAGGTAGGGCCTTTGAGGGCACGGGTCTCCTCTGCCACCTTCCTGCTGGGCCAACCGCAGGAGGCTCACTGGGTTTCCATCCCTGCCTCATTCACCATTCCCCAGGGTGGTCTCATCCTTGTCTTGGGCTCAGCTCTGCCCCAAGTTCCTATCTTCAGAGCCTGAAAACACCCATGCCCAGGGTAACCCTAAGTCTACATTTACCCCCAGAGTCCTAATTTTACATCTGTTTCACCAGCATCACCTTAGTGATGACTCACAGGATAAATTCCAACAGCCTTCACACCTCAACCTTGCCCCCACTGTCTCCCAGTAAACCCCACTCAGGTGTACCTGCCCCAGACCCCATACCTGGGTCTGTGCGTGTCACCCTGCTCTGACCACTTGAGGACCACCTCTCTTTCTTGAGGAATCAGCTGGGGACCATCTCCTTGTTGAAGGCTGCCCTGACTTCCAACCCTCTCCAGCAAAGGCTAGGGCCCTCCTCGGCCCTTCCCCCAAAACCTGGGCCAAGCACGAAGATGGTGTGGATCCTAGCTGTGCCTGGGATGCCCTGGACAGGGTCCTCAGATGCTCTGCATGTGGCTCAGGGCACCGCCTGACCACACCAAGTGCTGAAGAAATAAAACTGATGTGCACTGACCTCTGTGATAGGGCCTCCTTTACCATCAATATCCGTTTCCCTCTAGACAGTAAAATCCACAAGCGGTTGGGGGTGGGGGGAGCAGTTGTCTCACTCATCTTCAAACTCCCAAAGTCACCCTGGCAGGTAAAGGGGACTCGAATGTTTTCTGAAGAAAGCAGCTGTTAATCGGATAAATATGGACATTGAAGCCACTTTCTGTCGCAGAGTTGAAAGGCCTCTGAAATTCGGAGCTCTGTGTAGGAGTTCAGCACACTTCATTAAGAATGACTCCAATCCCAGCAGAACGGGCCCTAGAACCAATGCTGACCAATTCAGGAGCTGCTCATGGTTCCTCAGTTCATTATCACAACTCAGTGACAGAGCAGCCGTGCACAGATCCCTAGACATCTAGGCAGAGTCGGATAATGGAGGAGCCCACAAGGTCGAGTCCTGTGAAGTTCTCGCTGCACGCCGAGAGAGAATGGCCAGACATGGACCCGGGGAGGGTGCAGACCTCGCATCAGATCGGCTCCATTATAAACAGCACACCTGCCAGGTCCTTTCCTATCTGCATAGCTTCTACAAATTCCTCAACTCTCACATCCAACACCTAAGGAGGACTGCACAGCCCCACGTGAAACCTCCCATTTACCTCCCAAGATGACCCGGCACGGTCGAGTACAAATTATTTAAACTGGAGGGTAAGGGAACCGTGGTGCTGTTCTCGAGTTCCTGCTGCTTCCTGACAGGACGGCCCAATGCTTCACACCTAGAGAAGGGCATGTCTCGTTGGCCCCATCACAGAGTCAAGAAAACCCAAGTTCATTTTCTCAAGACCACACACAACCAAACCACAAAGCAGGGCAGAATCTCGACTCTCTGGGTTCAGGTCATGTCAAGTTTACGACCTGCTGCTACGGATCCTGCAGGAAATATCGACCCTGATTTGGGTTTCGACCTCAAGTGACCCAGAAGCAGGGGATACCTGGGCATAGACCTCCCTCAGCACACCCAGGGTCTGTACCTGCCAAGAACCTGTCAGCTCCAGGCTGCAGGAGGCGACTCAAGGTGGGGCATGAACACATTCTCAGCAGATGGGGCTGCATGCAGGGGCAGGGACAGCAGGGACACCCTGACCGTCTCTGGAGCCATGAGCCACGAGCCATAAGGGGCTGCAGGCTTTGGAAGGACTTCCCCTGGGAGGGCAGACTTGACCAACTGAAGGGCTGAGGCAGGAACCTGCCCCTCACAGCTGTCCCCTCTATCAAGGGAGCTAAGAGTAAGGAGCAGGCACATTCTCCATTCCTTGCAGAAAAGCAAACAGGAAAACCAGGGGCTAAAAGCACCAAGACTCCACTTTGGAGAAAGCCAGCCACAGGGGCAAGTTTATGGAAGCTCACTCAGTCCCACAGGGGTGAGACCCTCCTATCTGTAATCGCCCAGGGCCAGTGTCAACCAGTACATCCAGCAAGTCTGCACAGGCACACAGGTCTTAGAGCCCATTTCTGAAATGCAGCATCAGCCCCAGGGGAACCTAGCTGGCTGTGAGCTCAAAATGACCCACCTAGGCTATAGCTGGGAACATCTCGAGCAACAGTCAGCTGGGGAAAATGGAATGGCCAGTGCCTGGATTTGGCCACAGTACTGTCTCCCAGACATCATTGTTCAGTGTATGCAGCTCCGAGACGGGGCGGGCCTTGAGGGCAATGTTCACCCCCTACCACCCTTGTACCCGGAATGTGGCAGGACCACCGTGAACAAACAGCAATCTTGGAAAATTAATGGATCTAGGCCCAGTGAGTCAGACACGGAGTGTGCCACATAGTGGGCCCTTGGGTGTGACCGCAGGGGACAGTGAGGGATGGTAGGTCCCCCGGCTTCCTGACCACCTAGATTCCTTCTTCTCTTCACCTACACAAACTCATTCTTATTTGGGCTTCAAACTCCCTGGAAGCAAGCAAAGATGGTTCTTTTGCCCCCCATACGAGTAGTTCTCTGGTGCTTCCTGCTCTTAGTTTGGTGGAACAAAGAAAGCCCAGAATTATTTTTACACATTACAATCAGAGTGAACAGACTAATGACCAATTACTCAGAAAACAAAAAGTTCAACAGAAAAAAAGGAACCCTGGAAACTCTAACCTCAAAGCAGCCCCTTCCTGATGTAGGTGGCCTGCACACTGCACCTGCTCTCTGCACCCGGAGCCTCCACAGTGAACGAGCTGCTTCACTCTTCTCCCATGACAGCACAACATGGGGGGGTGTGACGAGCTTATGAGAGGCAGCTTTCATCCCCACAGCCCCAAGGCCAGTGAAGGGCCATTAGAGGCTGGTCCTGAAGCATCTGTGGTCCTGCAACCACGAGCCTAGGACAGGGGGACTCAGAGCTGACCCTGTCCCCCACAGTCTGACATCACTGCCACCTTTGGAATAGCAGATCTCGGGAGGACAGTGCTAGGGTGGACCAGCTAGCTTTGACCAAGACAGAAAGGAGCACCCCCTTGTTGCCCCCACCCCCATGATTCTCCAGAGGAGCCCGGGTCCCTGGGCCCCAGGCAAAGTCAAGGCATGTTTTTATGTGATGTATCACCAACCACCGTAGGCCATGAGCTCTAGGCCCACAGTGCGCCCGGCCCGGACCACGGGAGCTTGCTGTGGCGTCTGAGCGCTCTCCACACTCAGGGCCACCTCTCTCCTGCTGCTGAGCTCCAAAGTGGAGTAAGCCTTCCCAGCAAGACCCAGCAGCAGCAGTGGCTTTCATGCCATGGTGCAGCTGGGCGGCCTCAGGTACCCTGTGTCCAATCCCTGATCTCACAGATGGGAAAGCCATGGCTCAAAGTGTTAAAAAGGAGAAAAAAAAGAATCAAGGTCCACATCATGAGTTACTTCCCAGGGTTAACTGAGCTGGCCCGTGCGGACAGGGGCCGTGGCTCCCATAATGCTTCGGGATTTCTTCTGGTGCTGGCATCAGGAAGCCATCCCGGAGGAGGCGCACCCCTGGGGAATGCCTGGACTCCGCTGCTCCAGGACCAGGCTGAGCTCTGCAAAGTCAACACTGAATAGTGGCCGGGGTCACGTCGAGGGGTTCCGTCATTGGCTCCCCAAATCCCGACACACTGCAGGACCATCCAGAGGACACACCTGCCATCACAGCATCTGGGCAGTGGGAAGCCGCGTTCTGTTAGTGCTTAAGGAGTTTTTATTCAACTTTCTCAGAGACTAGCAAAACCATTAACTAATTTCACTTCCCAGGACCAACTTCAGAGGCCTGCAAAGCCAGAGAGGAGAGCGAAGACGTAACACGTCCTCACCCGAGGCCTGCTGCGAGCACATGCTTCTCAGATGCGTCACAAGGTGCAGAGCTTGTCTGACACTGTTCACATCCCCTCACCTGCAGGTCTTCTATGTGGCATCAGCCTCCTGGGCACTGTGGGGACAAGAGGTAAAATGGCAAGTCCCCTGTGCAGCAAGGGCATGTGGTAGGGACCAAACGGAATCAAATGACCTTCCTTTTTCTGACAGTCTCAAAACAGAAAAAAATACTGTACAGCCGACGCCCCCTCATGCAGGTTTATCTACCTGTTACTCAGAGTTCATGACAGAAAACTCAGGTTTTCATCAGTTCCTATTTTCCTCACCCAGGAAACCTTTGTTTTTAATATCATGCGAACTTGGCCTACACCAGCCAAGTATTGGCAGTTTTCTATGGTACAGTTGAATAAAATATGATCAAGACCTTTTATGAAACCATGAAGAAAAAGTGGATATCACCATATGTGATTCCAGACTGCGGCTTTGTTCCTGAAGCACTAACTCTTCTCACTTAGGATTTTAGACTCTGAAGAATAAACATCAATATCCCACCAAGAAAACCAAAAGAATGAAATGATTTTGCATCTACCTTGAGCCTTTCCGGAACAAGGCAGGACACAAACTTTTAAAAAGCTGTGTTGTCCCTCCATGTACACAGGGGCATTGGTTCCAGGACACCTACCGAGTTTACCCAAATCTATGTGTCCGCAGGACCCATGGCCACCCTTGTAGAACTGCACGAAGGAAACATCGGCCCTCCACACAGTCAGGTTTTTTCAGTAAGGGTTTGGTTGGAAAAAGAATTAACGTAAGTGCACTCTGGGAGGCCAAGGCAGGTGGATCACCTGAGGTTGGGGGTTCGAGACCAGCCTGACCAACATGGAGAAACCCCGTCTCTACTAAAAATACAAAACGGCATGGTGGCGCATGCCTGTAATCCCAGCTACTTGGGAGGCTGAGGCAGGAGTATCGCTTGAACCCAGGAGGCAGAGATTGCAGTAAGCCGAGATTGCCCCATTGCACTCCAGCCTGGGCAACAAGAGCGAAACTTCGTCTCAAAAAAAAAAAAAATTGCCAAAGCTCAAACCCACATTCAGGGTCAGGTGCATTTACTACTTGTGTTATAATCAGAAGCCTGAAAGCCACCAATCTTGATACCTTAATGTGACAGTTAAATTAACTATTCTGATTAGAAAGATGAGAAAAAAAGCTTATTAAGCCGACAACGAGAGTGGACGTGAGTAAGCATCAAGGCTGGAGTGACTGCCTGTGCTCACATCCTCGGACTCACATGGTTTGTTCCTCCACCTCCCTATCTGCTGAAAGGGATAATCCCTCTTTCCCACGACTAAAAGACTTTTATAAGATTCAGGTGAGAAGTGCTAAGAAAAGCTGAAAGGTCACAGATAACATTTTAAAAAATAAACTTCATTATATTAACATAAGCATTTAACAAGCCCGTTATAATGATGAGAAAATGGTATTCAGTTGCCAGGCAAGGTGGCTCAAGCCTATAATCCCAGCACTTTGAAAGGCCAAGGCGGGTGGATCACCTGAGGTGAGGAGTTTGAGGCAAGTCTGGCCAACATGGTGAAATCCGGTCTCTACTGAAAATACAAAAAATAGTCAGGTGTGGCGGTAGGCACCTGTAATCTCAGCTACTTAGGAGACTGAGGCAGGAGAATCACTGGAACCCAGGAGGTGGAGGTTGCAGTGAGCCAAGATCATGCCATTGCACTCCAGCATGGATGACAGTGAAACTCCATCTCAAAAAAGAAAAAAAAAAGGTATTAAGTTTTCCTCCCAATGAACCTATCACCACAGTGAGGTACCCTATAGGTACTTATTCAGCCATGAGATATACCACAGGAGACATAGACTAACAGGATGCAGTTCCTCCGTGAAAGAAGGCTGAACCCAACAGAAGGAATGAACACATTCCGAATGGTATCAGTGTGGGGAACGGATGCTGCCGGAGGTGGAACTGGCTTCAGAGCACCTGCTCAAGTGGCTGAGAAATAAGGAGCCATTGGTGGCATCACCTTCCGCACCCAAGCTGGCGGTGGGGAGCCTGTCATCATCACCACCACTGCCCCGGACAAAGACCCCAAGAACCACCCAGCAAGCTTACAAGCTCACCAAGGAGACAACTGAGCAACATGTTCCGAGTGACGTGAACATGCAGATGTGAGGACCACGGCTGGGGCTGGTGTTGCGCATCAACATGAGCGGGCCCCTGGGTGCCCAGGTGGCTGGTTCTGAATTATCTGAGTGTGTGAGATGCGTGTTTGCATCTGGACTGAGTGGAGACCCATCCTCATCACTGTGGGAGGCGCCACCCTGTCCATCCAGGGCTCCAGGGCTAGAGTGAAACAGGAAGGTGGCGAAGGCTTGGCTTGCTCCGGCTGTCTGGCTGTGGGCCGGTGACATTGGTCTTTCCCCACTGTGCTCCTGGGTCTCAGCTCCTCAGAACTAGATACTAGATGGGATCTGCACCCTCTGCTTCTCAAGCCTTCGAGCCACACCCTCCCAGGCCTCCAGCTTGCAGGCAGTGGGTCCTGGGGCTTCTCAGCCTCCATAGCCCCTGCGCCTAAGCTCACCCTAGAGACACACCCACACGCAGCTGCCTCTGTCTCTGTGGAGAGCCCCGACTAGAAGCCACCCCTCGAAGTGGTCTTCAGAGTTTCCTTGTAGCCCCTGAGATCCTAGTGCCCCTCCTACAATTCTAGGCAGAAAGGAAACACCTGGTGAGTGGAGGCCGACGGACAGAGGTGTGTGCCGAGGACGTGCTGGGCAGGAGGGCACTAGTGCTCTCACTTAGCAAATGATCAACGTTGCTTGCAACAAAAATGAGAATAGTAAAGCGTTCTTCAAACAACAGAAATGAGTTTGTTTCATGATTTGCTCTGAATACCCTAACCCTATTAATGATTACATAAGTCTTTAAAGGCCCTTGAACTACTTCTGTCCCTTCATGTTTTTATACCAAATAAGCCTGAGGTTACAAGAGGATAAATAATGTCACTATATATATATAACCATATATATATATATGACATATATATACATATCACGATATATAATGACCATAGCTGGGACCATGTGAGGACACAGCTTACACCCATAAGGTCCTGGCAGCCCCAAGTCCTTTCCTTGCTATTTACAGAAATAAGGGGCAACCCGGAGGAGGGCTGAGCGTGGACCTGGCCATGCCCCCAGGGGCCAAGAACTGCACCTGTCTGTCCATTCTTCCCTCCGCCCCGCAGTTCCCTCCTACACAAACTCGGGCTGACACGGCTCACACATCATTCATCAGTGCCATCATTAAATGTTTATCTTCGCTTCACCACAAAGGCCTCCTCTGACCAGGACTAGGTCTGCAGTCAGCGCAAGGCTGAAGGACACGCACAGACCAGACCGACCGATCATGGCCTCCCACAAGGAAGGCACCGGGGAAGGAGTTGGAGAGGCCGGAGATTGAGGAGCATTCACCAGGGGAGGCGAAGGCCGGCATCAGCCGCCACTGAGGGCCTCCCTTCCCACCTCAGGGCAGCTGCAATCACATTTTCCAATGCTCCAGGAGACCCCTGCATTGAGCACGAACATTTTCCAACCTTCAAATCAATACAGAATCACAACATGGACATTCCCTCAATCCAAATGGCCACCCCACAACACAGACATGCAACTGTCATACACATTTCCTGCGGGAAAAAAGTCAGTCCCAGGCACATGGGGAGATGCCCGAAGCCACAGCCTGGGTCTTCCCCAACACAGCTCCTCTTTTCTCCTTCCCCCCATCCCTCCCCACCCCCAGCTTCAGTCCTCCCCTGGCCCATAGCTCCCCTTCACCCAGCCCCTCCCCACTCTACCCCCAGCTTCGGAGGCTCCTTCCTCAAATTCTTTCCCCTTGATAAAGTCATTTGTTCCCCAAATACAAAACAATTAAAGGCATAGGGGCTCAAGAGAAAATCCACATGGTGGCTCATGTTTTAGATTCTCTTAAGTTTGAGAATAACCAGGTAAGAATCTTTGGCATCTGAATGTGGTCTGAAGGCATCTGAGCAAAACACCTGGCGCTGGCCCGGAAAGGGTCATGAGGTATCTTAGACATCACTGTAAATTTGCACCAATTATTTAAAACATCACTAGCAGAATAGAAGCACATGAATAGTTACTTTTCTGTTAAAAGTAGGAAAAAAACTCCAGGCTGCCCTCAAGGTACAGCCTTCCTGTCAGGCCTCTATATGCAAGCCTGGACCCAGAAAGTCTAAGTCCTGCCTGCCTTGGCTGATTGCCCCCACCCCGCTCACCCCCACCCCCACAGACTGATTAAAAATCGAGATACAATGGAATCCTTAATAGGCCAAAAACAAACCAAGTTCCATGGAAGTATCATTTCTTCACCACATCACAGTTAAAGGAAGCAAACAGAAATGAGTTTGTTTCATGATATGCTCATGAAAGGAAGCAGCACTGGCCGTCCGACCAGCTATTCACTCGTGGGTCAGTAAAGAAAGGCAATGCTGTTCAGGACAATGAAGAGATGTTAACCTGAAAAGGGCAAAATCCAGAGGCTGGAGGGATGGTCCAGGTAACCTAGCACCCTCAGTGGAAAGAGGACCCCCTTGAGACCACAGAGCCCAGAGCCCCAGTGTTTTCGGGGCAAGCACTCAACTGCAACCATGATGTCCTAATGCCTTCTGTGTCTCTGCCCATATCACACGGAATCCGTGAATGCCAAGGAAATGTAAGGGATTTCACAATATAGATTTTTAGCATGAAATGCAAACTGAAGACTAAAGAGAAACAGTGAGAAACTTTGGGAATTAACCTAAATACAGTTCACTGAATGCCCAAACTCAGAGCCAGTCTCCAAGAGGTGATAAGCCAGGTGTGATGGCTAATGCCTGTAATCCCAGAACTCAAGAAGGCTGAGGCAGGAGAATCACTCAAGCCTGGAAGGTTGAGGCTGCAGTGAGCTGTCAGCATGCCACTGCACTCCAGCCTGGATGACTGAATGAGACTGTCTCAAAAAAATAAATAAAAATAAATAAAATTTAAAAGGAAATCAAATGAATTCAGCCACACTCCCTGTTAAATTTTCATTTGGGTACCTGGAGTGATCTAGTTCCTTTTTCCCTTGCAATACATGAATAATATAACAATTAAATGGTTATTGCATTTCAGGGAAAAAGCTAAAAATCATTTTAAAGTTCCCCCCACAGAAGAGAATGTTGTTATTCATCTCTATCTGCTTTACAATAAATGTGGTATTCAGCTTCACATGTCTACAATACGGTTTTTGTTAAACAGCATTTATGTAGACAGATGAGAAAGTCAAGAAACACTTGGTCTATGTAGAAGCAACAGAAGACATGTTTCAACAGAAAAGTGAAAAGATACCACAGTGTGGATCATCAGGAAATTCTGTCCTCATCTTCCCCAAACACCCAAGCACATGCCTAGTGTCCACCAAGAGCACGGAAAGGCGGGGGGGGGGTCCCTCAAGCTGTTAAACGACTGGCCCCACTTGTCACCACTATGTAACAAAATCCCCATGACAATTTCAGCGTGTTTTGTTCATGATTCCACTGACATCAGGCTCAAGAACTTAAACTTTAGAACTGTTTTGCCTACCTTTAAAATCCAAGTGTGGGACTCTAATAGAAATCAACACTTTTGATTATTGTGGGTTCACTAAACCTTTCCAGATTTCTACTTAGAGAAACCTATATAGTTCCTGTCAGTTTCATCCTTAAAGTTTTCAATAATTTTAAAATGCAAAGGTTGGGCAAGACTAGTAAAGACAGGTACACACACATACACACATCAAGTTATGTCAAAGAGATGAGCCCTTTTCTAAGATTCAGGGTGCAAATGTGGTTGTCATCCTGCTTTTGAGGAGAGAGGACAGGCTGTGTTGTGTGACCTGACTTTCCGCCATGCACCAACGATGCACCATAGGGGACAGTGCTGCCACCACCTCCCTGGTCTCTGCTCAGTGCGGGCCAGGGGAGCTCATCCTGTGTACATCATCAGGAGGCCAGGTGTGCAGAAGCGGGGCTTCCAGGACTCAATCTAGGCAATACCAGGGCAGGCAGTGCCTTGTGCCAGTGGGCATCCAGCCTAGCACAACAGGAGCCCCGAGGGGGTCTGTGCTTCACTCCCCAGTTCCAAGCAGAGGGGAAGGGGGCAACTGTGTCGTAATTAATATGCGTTTATAGACACAGAGACCCTGTAGGGCAAGGAGCAGAACCAGAAGGAAGACATTTGGTTATGACTGGCAGAGCCACCCCAAGCCTCGGCACTTCCTGCCGGAGCCTTCACTGACCAGGCTCCTCCAGGGTCACTGCCTTGCCCAGCTCACTATCAGGGCAGACGGCAACACTGAGCCTCAGCGCATCCTCCCACTCCTTCCTCACCAGCCCAGGGGACGAGCTGCTAATGAGAGTGTCCCAATGCCTGAATGTGGGAACATGGAGGTGACTCTGAGTATAAAGGGGGTGGCCACGATGGCCGAGAGTGGGAATACAGATATTCCCAGGTGCCGTGGCAGCCCTTTCTGTTTAAGAGGATGGCCTCAGGTATGCAGATATTCCCATATTCCCAAGCATTCTAGCAGCCCTTTCCATGTTAAAAAGGATGGCCATGGGTGTGCAGATGCTTCTGAGAACCCCAGTAGCCCTTTGCACCTTAAAAAAGATGGCCACGAGTGTGTGGATGCTTCTGAGAGCACCAGTAGCCCTTTCTACCTTAAAAAAGATGGCCATGGGTGTGCCAATGCCCCCAAGCGCCCCAGAAGCCCTTTCCACCTTAAAGAAGATGGCCACAGGTGTGCGGATGACCCGCTGTGCTCCAGTAGCCGTTTCCACCTGAAAGAGATTTTCACACAGTCTCTCTTCAGTCTCAAAACTATTCAGTGAGGTCGGAGGAGTATCATTGTGGACAATGATTGGCACCAAGTAAGACTGACTTTTTAACCACGTCTCAACCATAAGAAAATCAGGTCTTTGGCCAACTGGTCAAAGCTTTTTCTATAAAAAAAAGTTGGATAATTAAATGGAACAGACGTTTTCCAAAACTTGTTACAGAAGCCACATCTTCCCAGCTGTGGCTCTGTGCTGTCACATGCACATGTCGGTAGCCAGCGTTGCCAAGACTCACGGCACGTTACTTGTTCACCTAAGAAGTCTGATCAGTCCATCATTGAAGGCTGTGGTGTGTTCTGAAATGAAATCTGCCACTTCAGCCTACACTCTTTACTCCCTTGTTTGGGTAAAGAAAACCAAAAGGCAGAATTTGTTTTGGCCAATCGCCTGCTGCACCCAACTACAGAGGTTTTAATTATAGTATTTTAATTGCATCATAGAAAGCAAAGTCATACAGATATCAAATCATTACCACCACTCCAAAGATTTAGTAAATCTCTAGATAATCAGGCAAAAATTTTAAAAGCTACATTAAGGTTTACAACACTCAAGTTTAACACTACATCCATGCTTCAAAAACCACCATTCCTATTTTAGGAGTCAAAATGCATATGAGAAAATAAGAAATGTGCTGAATGTGTTTTTTGTAATCTTAGAAAAACTGCCACTTTAAAAACAACACTAGTTCATGGCTCCAGATGGATGTGGCCGATAGGATCACTCAATTTCATTTCCACCTGAAGCCGGGAAACTAAAAGTACATTCCCAGACTCCAGGGCATGAGAATTCCCACTTCTGGAAATGGTCTGGAATGCAGACTTGTGTCAGAGAACTCTTTCCTGCCCACACTCTAACTGTCCTCTGTGGAAAGCAATGAGTCAAATAAAGACAAGTCCACCCCACAAGCGGGACCGGACTCCAAAGGACCCTTTCAAGGTGGGAGGCTCCCACTGCTCTGACCACAGGCCTGCAGGCGTCTCAGGGCTCCCCAAAACTGTTCTCACTTTCACAGTAAAGAGTGAACAAGGACAGGAGGAGCCGTGTGGGGAAGCAGGGACAGGGTGGCTGATCGTATCTCAGGGCTCACCGAAAATGTTCTCTCCTTCAAAGGGAAGGGTGAACAAGGCCAGGAGGAGCTGTGTGGGGAAGCAGGGATGGGGTGGCTGATCTGGGATTAGAGATTTTCTGAGGCTGCCTGTTCTCCAGAAGGGCCTCAGGCAGGGGTAAGGAGAGAAGAGGAACCAAGATTTGCCTAACAAGCGTTTTGTTCCAACTGATCAGAGGGAACAGGCAGTTTAATCACTTATGAGGCAGAGAATGGGTGTCTGAAGGCTCGTGTCTGGCCTTGTCCTGTGGTCACCCAAAGTCAGTGTAAGCTATCTGGGAAGGGGCTCCTTGCAATAAACAAAGAGGGGGATATCTTAACCATCACTGTTTTACAGGATCAAAGGGCTCAGGCAGCATTCAGTACTGTCACACACCAAGGCTTTTATAGTCTGAAGAAAACTCCTCCAGTCCTAAGGTGTCAGTTCTCAAGCCCTCAAGTTCCTGCTAAGATTCCCAGAAGGGCCTCTGCTTCTTACACCAAACCCCAGCTGCAAAGCCATCTTCCTCCCGAAGCAAATGCAGACAGAAGGCTGTGGTTCCACTGCAGTCTTAACACTATCGCGGCCCTAACATGGCAGCAGAGCAACAGCTCCGGCCTGAATGTCTGTCCCCAAAAGCTCACACTGAAACAGTCTCCAGCGGGATGCCTTAGGAGGTGGCACCTTTGGGAGGCCCCGCTCTCATGTGGGGTTGGCATCCTTGTTGGGAGGCCTGAGGGAGCCCTCTCGCTCCTCCGCCACTTGAGGCACAGTGAAACTTGCTGTCTGTGAGCCACAGGCCCCAGGACACTGGATCTGCTGGCGCCTTGACCTTGGACTTCCTAACCTCCAGAACTGTTGTTTACAAATTACTCAATCTACAGCAGTCCGGATAGCCAGACAGTAATGTTACAACATTAGTCCCTTTCTCAGTGGGCCAGAGGCCTTCTGTGAGCCACCACTGTAAAGCAATGAGTCCCTGGAGGATGAGGAGGAGGTTCACGAGGAATTCTACCCAGAACCAGGGTGTCAATCCTTTCTCACAGGAAGCTAGCTGGGCCATGGCAGAAAACTAGAGTGGGCAGGTGGGCCAGATGCCATGTGTCACCTGCTTGTCTAAGCCTCTGTCTCCGCCTCAACATGACAGCAGTGACAACTCTCACCCAAGCCGTTCAGGGAGGGTGAGTGCTGGGTGATTATCGATTGTTAGCGCCGTAAAAATTAGGCAAAGAATCCACCCTACGCCTTATAAAACCAAACCCAAACCAGTCCAGGAATTCCACATCACCACCAACTTGCATAGAAAAATGCTAGATTCTCATATGTAAGCTCTGGCATGTCATCTGTATTAACATTTGCAGAGTTTTCATATACTAAGTATACAAAATAGGAAAATTAATCATGCAATTTGGAGGCTAAGGCAGGAGAACCATTTGAGTCCAGGAGGCTGAGGTTGCAGTGAGCCGACACTGCACCACCATACTCCAGCCTGGGCAACAGAGACTCCATCTCAAAAAACAAAAAAAACAAAAAAAAACACCATGACATTCTGCCACTTCATACTAGTAAAGTGGGCAGATTCTACACCTGACCCTCATTCAAAGGTCGCCTAATGCTGACTTGGGAACTCTGTCTCTGATGTGCTTGAAGTTTTAATCCCAACATGTAATGTGTTTAAGACAACTCCCCCAGGAGCTCTGAACAAGTATTTCAGATATACATTGGACAAGACCACACTATGTGACCAAAATCTAACGTTTTTACAGACCCAAACTGCAGAACCAAAGAAGACACTGATTCTGTCCAATTTTCTTTTCCACCATCCTTTGTTTCCTACCAACCATCTCTCATTATAATTTAGGGTTGATATAACAGGGTTATTTGTCAAAGGTTTGTAGGTGAAGAATAGAGATAATGCATCAACTTCCTATTGCTGCTGCAACACAAATGCAAAAGGACGCAAACCTACTCTCACAGCCCTGGAAGTCAGGAGTCCAGGGCTGAAGTTAAGGGGTGTCACCATGCTGCATTCCTGACTGGAGTCTCTGGGCGCCCTCCCAGCTCTTAGAGGCCACTACACAGCTTGGCTCACAGCCCACACCCCTCTGTCCCATGCCCCGCCCTGGGCCCAGCGCCCCTCCGGCCCCACAACACCCACCCCCCCAGCTCTGCCCTCAGCCTCTTGTCCCTCTGGCCTCTACCTTGTCCTTAGGTCTCCTCCTCTGAGGCAGACCCTCATCCTCCCTATCGTAAAGGCATGGGTGAGGACATCGGACCCACCTGGACAATCCAGGGTCCTATCCGCATCTCACTATTAGTCACATCTGCAAAGCCCCTTTTGCCATGTAAGGAAAATTTCATTATACTAACATAAGCATTTAACAAGTCCATCATAATGATGTAAAAATTGGCATTGTTTTCCTACTAATGAACAGGCCATTTGGTCACCCATGTAACCTGTATTTGACTATTAAATATACAATACTTTAGGAGACATAAAGATGAGGAAGACGGTTCCTCCCTGAAAGACGACCAGATCCTAGACGGAAGGGATGAACACATTCTGAATGGAATCAACGTAACTCAACATCTGAGTCAGAGAAGCCAAGCAATAGCACTTTTAAAAAGAAACAGAAAGCCATCACAATCAAGTAGGCTTCATCCCGGCGATGAAAGGCTGGTTCAACATACGCAAGTCTATAAACGTAATCCACCAGAAAAACAGAACCAAAGACAAAAACCTCATGTTTATCTCAATACATGCAGAGAAGGCCTTTGACAAAATTCAATAGCCCTTTATGCTAAAAACCCTCAATAAACTAGGTATCAACAGAATGTATCTCAAAATAATAAAAGCTATTTATGACAAACCCACAGCCAATATCATACTGAATATGCAAAAACTGGAATAATTCCCTTTGAAATCTGGCACTAGACAAGGATGCTCTCTCTCACCACTCCTATTCAATACAGTATTAAAAGTTCTAGCCAGAGCAATAAGGCAAGAAAAATAAATAAAGGGTATTCAATTAGGAAAGGAGGAAGCCAAATTGTATTTGCAGACAACATGATTGTATATTTAGAAGACCCAATCGTCTCAGCCCAAAATCTCCTGAAACCGATAAGCCACTTCAGCAAAGTCTCACGATACAAAAAATCAATGTGCAGAAATCACAAGCATTCCTAAACACCAATAACAGACTACAAGAGAGCCAAATCAGGAGTGAACTCCCATTCACAATTGCTACAAAGAGAATAAAATACCTAGGAATACAATTAACAAAGGATGTAAAGGGCCTCTTCAAAGAGAACTACAAACCACTGCTCAACGAAATAAGAGAGGACACAAACAGATGGCGAAACATTCCATGTTCATGGTTAGGAAGAATTAATATCATGAAAATGGCCACACTGCCCAAAGTAATTTACAGATTCAACGCTATCCCCATCAAGCTACCAATAATCCTCTTCATAGAACTGGAAAAAAAATACCTTTAACTTCACATGGAACAAAAAGAGAGCCCACATAGCCAAGACAATCCTAAGCAAAAAGAACAAAGCTGGAGGCATCACACTACCTGACTTCAAACTACACTACAAGGCTACAGTAATCAAAACAGCACGGTACTGGGACCAAAACAGATATACAGACCAATGGAACAAAACAGAGGCCTCAGAAGCAATGCCGCACATCTACAACCATCTGATCTTTGACAAACCTGACAAAAGCAATGGGGAAAGGATTCCCTGTTTAATAAATGGTGTTGGGAAAACTGGTTAGCCATGTGCAGAAAACAGAAACTGGATTCCTGACACCTTACACTAAAATTAACTCCAGATGGATTAAAGACTTAAACATAAGACCTAACACCACAAAAACCCTAGAAGAAAGCCTAGGCAAAACCATTCAGGACATCAGCATAGACAAGGACTTCATGACTAAAACACCAAAAGCAATGGCAACAAAAGCCAAAATAGACAAATGGGATCTAATTAAACTCCAAAGCTTCTGTACAGCAAAAGAAACAATCATTAGAGTGAACCAGCAACCAACAGAATGGGAAAAAATTTTTGCAACCTACCCATCTGACAAAAGGCAAAATCCAGAATATACAAAGAACTAAAACAGATTTACAAGGAAAAAAAAAACCCATTCAAAAGTGGGTGAAGAATATGAACACTTTTCAAAAGACATATATGAGGCCAATAAACATATTAAAAAATGCTCATCATCACTGGTCATTAGATTAATATAAATGAAAACCATATTGAGATGCCATCTCATGCCAGTTAGAATGTCAATCATTCCGGAGACAACAGATGCTGGAGAGGACATGGAGAAACAGGAACACTTTTACACTGTTGGTGGGAGCGTACGTTAGTTCAACCATTGTGGAAGACAGTGTGGCAATTCCTCAACGACCTAAAAACAGAAATTCCATTTGACCCAGCAATCCCATTACTGGGTATATATTCAAAGGATTATAAATCGTTCTGTTATAAAGACATTTGCACACGCATGTTCACTGCGGCACTGTTTACAATAGCAAAGACCTGGAACTAACCCAAATGCCCATCGATGATAGACTGGACAAGGAAAATCTGGCACATATACATCATGGAATACTACGTGCAGCCATAAAAAATGATGAGTTCACGTCCTTTGCAGGGACATGGATGAATCTGGAAACCATCATTCTCAGCAAACTGACCACAAGAACAGAAAATCAAACACCGCATGTTCTCACTCATAGGCAGGTGTTGAACAATGAGAACGCATGGACACAGGGAGGGAAGCATCACACACTGGGGTCTGTTGCCGGGGGCTAAGGGAGGAACATCAAGGGGTGGAGAGGTTGGGGAGGAATAACATGGGGAGAAATGGCAGATATAGGTGATGGGGAGAGGGAGGCAGCAAACCACATTGCCATGTATGTACCTCTGCAACAATCCTGCATGATCTGCACATGTACCCCAGAACCTAAAGTACAATTTAAAAAATATATATATATTAAGTGACCAAGCTGAAAAAAAATAGAAATAATCTTACTAACACAAGAACAATTTATCACTACGGTTTATTTCCTTCTAGTATTTTTTGTATGTACTTTTTAATCTAAAAAATTGGTACATAATGATTTTATGTCTTTCTGGGGTACTTGTGATATTTTGATACATATATACAATGTGAGTGTAGTGATCAAATCAGGGTAACTGGAATATCCATGAACTTAAACATTTATTTCTTTGTGTTGGGAGCATATATACATGTGCGTGTGCGTGTGTGTGTGTGTGTGTGTGTGTGTACACAGACATATTTATTTATAGGAATGTAAAAGATTAGAGTATAAATATGTCCTCTGCTTGTTATATAATCTTTATACATATAATTTTAATGGCTTAAATTATTCTATAATGTAGATTTATCACATTCTGTTTAATTATCCAATGTTAGATTTTAGTGTAGTTTTGTCATCATAGATTTCTTTTGCCCATTCCTGGACTTCATATAAAAGGAATTCAATAGAACATATTCTTTTTGTCTAGATTTTCTTTTTGTACAACACAATGTTATTAAGATTGATCCATATTTTTATATGTATCTGTGGTTTATTCCTCTCTTTGGCTGAGTAGTTTTCTATTGTATAAATATATCAGCTTATTTATCCATTCTCCTGTTGATGAACATTCGAATTGTTTCAAAGTTTAGGCTCTTACAAATAAAGCTGTTGTAAACATCCATTAGGAAAAAAAAACGAAAAGTATGTACTGTGTGCCTGCTGTAGTTCGTAGCTAAGCCTAGCATCAAGTGCGGGTCCAAGTTTAAGATCAAATATCAAATATCAGGAGCTTTCAACATTAATATTTAACTGGCCTCTTGATTACAGTTTTTTTTTATTGCATTTTAGGCTTTGGGGTACATGTGCAGAACATGCAAGATAGTTGCATAGGTGAACACGTGGCAGTGTGATTTGCTGTCTTCCTCCCCTTCACCCACATCTGGCATTTCTCCCCATGCTACCCCTCCCCAGCTCCTCCCCCCGGCTGTCCTTCCCCTATTCCTCCCAACAGACCCCAGTGTGTAGTGCTCCCCTCCCTGTGTCCAAAAAAATCTAATTAAAGAAATTACTTTCCCCCGCAAAAGATATTTCTCAATCTATTGTCCCATATAAACTAAATGGCTATATTAAAGAAAATAGACAAATGTTTAAATTAGGGAGTTTGCCTATGACTCGGAGAAGCATGATTTTATTCTGGCCAAGCAGGGAACAGCTAACCCAGACTAAAGGGAAGGAAAAACAGCAATTTCCGCTCTGACCACGGCCTGGCACTGGGGCATTCTCCATCAGAATATGAGTGTAGCGTTTCCCACACACCACCCTCTGACAAAACGCAGCCCAAGGGTGTGGGAAAAGGCCATCCACATCTGAAAAATCTACAAAGTGTAGACACATCAAAAGCTACAGAAGACTAAAGCGCCAAGGAGACCCCTGCACCCTTGGGGTTTACAGAAAATGGTCAGCATCACACATACCTGAGATCTGGGGTCAGCTCCCAGCTGCAATGATGCCATGAGTGCAGCCCCTCTGCTCAGAGAGCTGGTCACTCTGCTGGCAGCACTCAGAACTCAGAATGTCTTAGATGAAAGTGACATATTCCTTTTAAAATGGGGAATTGGGGCACCGCAACTGAAGCTCTATGACTATCTCAACTACTGGGTTTCAGGGCAGCATTAGGAAATCATGAGAATCCAAACCTCAATTTCATAGCAGATTCCAGATTCACTACAGGTTCCAGAATTTCCTGAAACATTCAATTTATCACTCAGGATTCCCTTGACAAAGCTAATAAAGTCTAAATTCCTTAGAGAAAAACCACCCTAAGCATCACTACAAATAAGATGAACTGATGCCCGCCCTTCGCAGCAAACATATAAACTGCTATTCACACAAGACTGTGCTGGAGGAAGCTCTCAGCTGAAGCAGAATCTGTGAGACTTCATCATCCCCACTGTGGATTGAGTGTGAAGACTGTCACCAAACTGGAGCCCCAGTGTGGAGCAGAGAACAGAGTCTCTGACACCTGCCTGGACATTTCATTTTCACCTCTGTCTTGGATACTGATCACCCTCAGAACTACTCAGTCACCCACATCTGCAGGTCATTTATCCAGCCACCAGGATAATATAGTTATGCAATAAAAATGTCTTCTTAGGGGTTTCTATCATACTAAACAAGGAAGCTCAGAAGGCCAGGTAAGCCCAAGGAAGGGGAAATGTCCTCCAAGCAGAAAGAAACCAAAGATGACCGGGCAGACTCTCTCAGGAGAAAGAAACAGAGCCCAGTGCAGCCTTTCAGGCCCTGCTGGCCGCAGCACCATTTCCACAGACGCATCCTTCTGGGCCTATCCAAAAGGGCCCCATTTGCAAGATGTTCACCTCTACTTCCAGCTCCTGCAAGACCCTCTGCAGCCCCACTCCATAGTGGGTCCAACTGTGAAAGTCTTCCTGGTAAGACCCCTCAGAGCCTACGCAGCATCTGAGACCAGGAAGCACCAAAAACACTGAACAAAGATATAGAAACCCACAAACCCATTCTCCTTGCACTGCCTTCTGGATTCTGTTTTCTTTAGAACGAGTCCTACATAAATCCTGGGCTGAGAGTGCCAGCCATGGCCCAGCAACACCCGGCTTATGGGCTCCACTCAGCCCACAGAGGACCACTGAGGCCCCAGCATGCTCTGTCTGAGAGGCAGCAAGACACCAACCACAGCCACAGAGTTCAGGGTGCGGCCACTCACCCCTCTGCCATAATGGCCTGCTGTGATCTGAATTCTCATTGGTTGAGAAAGGGATCTCGTGGCCACTCACCCCTCTGCCATAATCACCTGCTATAATCTGATTTCTCATTATTAGGAGGGGGATCTCACTGCTCAAGCACTCCCTGCAGCCTCCTCACAAACAAAAAATCCAAAACCCCTCTTAAAGAACGTTTCTATAACCTCAAAGCAAGACCCATCCCAAGACCAGGAAAGATACACACACATATCTGACATCTGGTGGGCGTCACTGATGACCAATGCCACGGCTTCCATGTGGCATGAGACGCCAGAGGCCTGTCATGGTGACTCAGGCTGAGGTCTGAATGGGGCCTTGCCAGCAACCAGGATGCACACCCCAAACCCAAATCCCTGCACTCACATGTGTGTCAGAACTGCTGCATGGCCATCAATACCAGTTAAGAACCAAGACAGATCTGTGTCCTGCGGCCCTCACAACATCCGTACACGCACAGGCCCACATGGCACCCTGCTCACCTCCAGTGGGGCTCTCCTGCCAAAGAGGATGACTCTGAAGTCTGCTGAGATTTCCAAAGCTCTAGAAAGTCTTCCTCCTGTTTGTTTGGAAGGCCTAAGGCCTTGAAGACACCACAGTGACAACTGACCTGCCTCTTTTAAGGCAGCTCAAACACAGCAACAGTCCTCAGCTGAGATGCTGGACCTCACTGCCCTCGAGAGCAGCTGATAACCCACTGGGCTAAGGAGAAGGCACAGACATCACATCCAGAAGCCAGTGGTGCTCATGTCTGTGTTCCAGGAGCTGCCCAAGTGAGTCCCTCCAAGGCTTCCCAGTCCCACTTGAAGATTTTTTTCATTGTATCTCTCTGTATCAGAGACTTTATATCCCATATGGTATCTATGAGATTGTCTCTACTTTTATGAGCACATAAGCTCCCTGACTTACCACGGGGCTAAACTGTTCCAATAAACCCACCATAAGTGGAAAATATCCTAAATAGAAAGTGTGTTTGACATAAAACATTTTCAATTTACAATGGGTTCACCCAGAGGCAGCCCATCAGAGGCCAAGCAACTCACGGAGTGTGACTAGTTCATACCGTCATAAGGTTGAAAAATCATTAAGTGTAACCATTGTAAGCCAGGGACCATCTGTATTATGCTCCCATCTTCAGAGACGGAGGAAACTTCTTTTTACACAAGAATCACAATTTACAATTCTCAAAATGGGTAAGGGGAAAAAAAAAACCTAAATTAGTTTAACATTCTACAGGTTCAAACAAAGCCAAAGTTAAAACAAACAAAGGGCCATAAGGCCGTGTGTGCCATTCGCTAAGACACAGGATTCTGTACTAACACTCAGCACAGCCCCTCAGGGTGGGCCCCAAAGGCAGCTGAGGCTTGCAGCTACAGACACCCTAACAACCCAAAACCCGAGTTCCAGGTGTGGTTAAGTCATGTGATGTCTCCACTAGAATATGTGCACACGTTCCTCAGCAAATCTCATCTGATCTTTGCTTTATCTCCCTCCCATGACCTAAAAGGAACACACATACACACACACACACACCCCATTTCAAAAACATTTGTACTTGCATTAATTTCTGGGCCTTCAGAATAGCCTTAATGGGGGATAAATCTCTCCTCCAACCCACTGCTTAGTCTTCTTAGTGGATAAAGGATTTCACACAACAGAAGTCAGCACATAAAAGATCTTGTATAAAAATAACTAAGTGGTTCTCATTCCAGTGATATGACTAGTATACCAAGGACACCAACATAGAGCACAATGTCTATTAAAGAATGATTAATTTGTTCCCCTAAAAATTCTAGTATCTACACAGGAAAAACCCTATAACGTAAGCATATTTTGTCATTCTTTACCATTATAGTCATATAAACAAAAGGGAGTATCACAAAAGCAAAAGGTAAGACATGTTTGGTTTTTATGACTTGCTGTTCTAAATTTAATATAAAATTGCTAAAACCACCAAGACAAACATGACTACAAAATATTGAACGATCCTCACCTAAATTCAAGTCACTGTTCAAACACTATTACCTCTGCACTCCTCACAGGAACTTTCCAAAGGCAAACTCTGGAATTAACAGGACAAATTTTTTCTGGTGATGAAAATTAGGAAGAAACTGGTTGAAGGCTGTTCCCTGGCTGTCAGAAGCTTTTCTTTTGCAAAATATCACTGAGGAAAAAAAAATAGCAAATAGATCTTTACATTCACTTACACTCTATCAAGCAATACTGGAGCAAGCTTTAGATATTGGCCACATTCTATCAGAGATGAATTTCTGAATATTAAATCAAAATCAGTCTCTCAAGTCTTACAGCATCCAGTTCGTCTTCTCAAAACCACTTAAGATTTCATAATTAACCGAATTAAGAAATAATGTAAGTCATCTCCTTTATCTTTGACATGAAGGGATAATTTTCCCCCAGAATAGTTCCTCTTTTTCCTTCACATGATTTAATCTTTGGTTAGAGTATTTAACAGGATAATTTGTGTTTCTTTCCTTCTTAGAAAATAAAATACATCACCTTTCCAATATCAAAAACACTAAATAATGATGCTATAGCTTAACCAGGTCAAAAGCAGTTTTTAAAAAGAGAACAAAACAAAATAAAACCTAACTGCAACTTTGGGTTTTATGTGAGACAATATCAGGGTCACCTGGATGGACCCCTGCTTGGTCAGTGCAGGCAGGAACCAATTAAATACAGAAACCCAAGCGCTCACTCAAAGCCCCTTCCCAGCAGTGCATCCCAGTGGAAGCCACAGGCACAGAGGAATGCCACATTCCACTGCAGGCTTTGGGGATAGGCTGCTTGCTGTAACATCAAAGTGGCTCACATTCCCCGAATATAAAGTCAGTGACCACTCCCAGATTCACCACAACAGTGCCCACAGCAGCCAAGATCCAGAATCACCCCAGTGACCATCGACAGGGGATGAAGGGAACATGGCCTATGCGTACAAAGGAGCAGCTCCCCACCACACAGCATAGAGTCCTGTCACCCACAGCCAAGAACCGGAATCATCTGAGTGCCCATCAACAGGGGATAAAGGGAACATACCTACGCATACAAAGGAGCAGCTCCCTACCACACAGCATAGAGCCCTGTCACCCACAGCCAAGAACTGAAATCACAGCATAGAGCCCTGTCATCTGCAGCAGCATGGAGGGAGCTGGAAGTCATTAAGTTAAACAAGCCAAGCACAGAAAGAAACCCCACATGCTGTCACTCATAAGCAGGAGTTGAGAGCACAGATCTCACCAAGGCCAAGAGCAACTGGTGGTCAGCAGAACCCAGAGGGTGTGGTGAGGAACGGGAGAGATTAGTAATGGGCACAAACACACACAGCCTAACAAGAGGACAAGACCTACTATTCAATCAATCAGCAAGGGGGATGGCAGTGGGTCATCTACCGTGTATTTCAAAATAGCTGGGCGGGAATAATTTGAACGTTACCAGCACAAAGAAAAGAAAATGTTTAAAGTGAAAGACATCCCAATTACCCAGATTTGATTAATATAGGAACGTATCAAGATATCACATGTACCCTGAAAATATGTATTATGCATCAACAAAAACATAAAAATAAACCAATGTTTAACTGTTTGCAAAGCACCTGCAGGTGAGAAGAACAGGGAGCCTGACATGGTTTGGCTATGTGTTCCCACCCAAATCTCATGCTGAACTGTAATCCCCAGTGTTGGAGGTGGAACCTGGTGGGAGGTGACTGAATCATGAGGGTGGTTTCAAACGGTTTAGCACAATCCCCCAAGTGCTATCTCATAATCGAGTTCTCATGATATCTGGCTGCTTCAAAGTGCATGGCACCTTCCCCTTCACTCACTCCCTCTCCTTCTGGCCGTATGAAGACATGCCTGCCTCCCTGTCGCCTTCCACCCCGATTGTAAGTTTCCCCAGAAGTAGAAGCCAGTAGAGCCCACAGAAACATATGCCGATTCAACCTATTTTCCTTATAAATTACCCAGCCTCAGGTAGTTCTTTATAGCAGTGGAAGAATGCATTAATGCAGGTCCTAGGACCAGCAATGTCTTTCTTCTAGCCAGCAGTCATCAAGGCCTAACACCCCAGCTGGTTTTCCAAAGCCTTTGCCAGAATGCTGAGGCTGTTTTGGGGATACTAACTTCCCCATCTCTGGCAAACCAGATGGGGCATATTTGTTTTTTACCACCTTGCTCAGAACCTCCACTTCTAAAACAGCCTCCCACCAGGGGCCTCTCTAGCAGCAGAAAAGCTGAGCATTCCTTTTACTTCCCTTCCTCTGAACAATTAAACAAACATCTTAAGCTTTTTTCCCATCTTCCCAGTTCATTGAAAAAACATCTTATGCTTTCCATTTTTATAACACACACACACACACACACACACACACACACACACACACACACACACATACACGAAAAGAAGTGCCATGAGAGCAAGGGCTCTTGTTCTCCTAGATCTGAGCCTGGCAGTCAAACACTAGAGCTGGATTCGTACTAATACGATATCCAGAGGCAGAAATGCAAATATCCCCACGACTTCAAATACCCTAGGATCTAACAGACCCATGTAATTATGGTTTATGCTGGGCCATTCAAATGGTGTCCAAATCCCTGTCCAAATGAGCTCTTTAATTTTAGGACTTTTCAAACAGCTGCTTTTTTGCCTTTTTTTTATTAAGGGATCTATTGCGTTACAATGAAGAATAACCCAGGCCAGGTGTGGTGGCTCATGCCTGTAATCCCAGCACTTTGGGAGCCCGAGGCAAGAGGATCACCTGATGTCAGGAGTTCGAGACCAGCCTGGTCAACATGGTGAAACCCTGTCTCTACTAACACAAAAATGAGCCACGCGTGGTGGCAGGCACTTGTAATCCCAGCTACTCAGGAGGCTGAGCAAGGGAACAGTTTGAACCCAGGAGGTCGAGGTTGCAGTGAGTGACGGTTGCACCACAGCGCTCAAGCCTGGGCAACAGTGGAAAAAACAATAAAAATAAACCAATCTACCCAGTTAATTCTTCACAAATGTCAAACATTATCAGTTAAAAGATAAATAATAAGAAAGCATATTTTTAAATTTCAATCTTTAAAGAAGATAGGAAGATGGAAAGAAGTTCTCCAAGGATGGGAGGAGAAAAAGTGCGGTTAAGAAAATTTTAAAACCTCAGAAGAAAGACAAGTATGGAGTAAGACCTCAAGGCAAATTTTCTTTACATTTTAATTAAAAAAAAAAAAAACAGATGCCCAAAATATTAACTCTCCCATCTGCATCTTATATTACTCCCCATCCTTTGAAAGGCTGGAGATGGCATCCCAGGTTCCAAAGTGCCCAGCCACGGCTCACATCAGGCAGTATCTCTCACAGCTGTTTACTCCCGACTATGCCAAGAGCACTCTGTGGCCCAACTAACACAAAAAGGTCCTAATTTACACACATGTTCACTTTGAACAAAGAAATGAAACAAATATTAACACTCCATGGAACCAAGCATTCTCTTCTGAAAAGTCAAGAAGTGTCAGGTTCCCATGAGCCAAGCAGCTTGGTTACGGAAAGCACTAGCTGCCTTGCTGGGTTAGTGTTAAATGTATTCAAAAATTTAAGTTATCCAGCCCAGCTCCCAGTGGGTGTGTACGTTGAGCTGGCTGCAGTACTGATGCATACAGCCCACCCTTTCCCATGGTTTTGCCTAAAGCAGAGCACCCCATACCCAGGAAGAGGCCACAGGACAACGTGGCCCGAGGTTTAGAACGGTTTCAAGGAGAGCCGCAGGCCAACTGCCTCATCCACAAAGGGTCACTCGTTTCAGAGGAAATCTCTGAACAAAATTCATAACACGTGAATTTGAAAAATTCAAGATTTCTAATTTCATCCTATAAGAACTTTTGAAGAACAGATGTGTACCTGCTCCCTCCAAGTCAACGAGAGGAGGCTCAGACAGTCACTCACACGTCCTCAGCCTCCACTTCTACACCTAGAAAATGTCAGCTCAAACAGATCACAACGCAGTGCTATTTTCTATAAATAAGCAGCACGCCCTGGCATCTGAGTTGAGATGTGAATGTCTGGAATGTGCCTGCCAGGCCCAGAAGGAACTGCAGCAGCTGCAGGATACAAGCCCACTTAGGAATCCAATTTGGAGGGAACCCAAGGCACCTAAAATTGGTTCCACTGGTTTTATTTTCTTGGCAAGGCTTGACCAGGCAAACAACTGCATTAGTCTCCACCCTGGATATCTGTGATTCCTTACCTCTTTTAATAATTACCACTGTTTCTAATTCGTGCTAATTGGGATGGGGACTTAACAGCAGGTAATTAGAGCAATTGCAGAATTTGCTACTGAATTACAATGGTCCAGAATCCTGACAAAGGACGCTTATGGAAGAACTGTTGCCCAGAAATCGAGTTCAACAAGTCCTCCCCATGCCCCAGGAAATGTGGCGTTTCCACACACCCCTGCTTTGGTCCTCCCGCCAGCCTCCTGATCTTGGCCATCTGACGGCATCTGACCTCCTGACTGTTGACCTCCTGTCTGCCCTGACTTCCTCCAGCCTGGGATGAACCTTCGGCCTCAAAACAGGCACACATCTGAATTCAAGCTGACAACACTGCATTCTCTTTGCTATGCACACATGGAGAAATGTCAGGTTCCACCTAAAGGTATCATTAGGTTCCACGCTGGCTAGGAGCCTAAGTCGAGTCACACTTCACAATCTCAACTCACCATCAACAGAAAAGCCTGCAGTTTTCCCCCGGTGCACAGTGTGCATGCATTTCCCCTGGATACTCAGATGTGAGCCTGGCTGAGGCAGCCACACAGACACCCCAGCCCCTGCAAGTAGGCCTGGACGTGTCCCTCTGCTATCTGCACACAGTGCCCAAGGCTAGCTGTGCTAGCTCTGTGGTGGGATCCATCTGGGCCTGCAGAGGACCTGGGGCACAGGAACTGCTGAGCCAGCCTGCAGCCAGAGGCCTAAGGGATCCCTACAAGGCTCTCTGGCCAAGGTGCCCTCACCACAGGCAAAGCCACACAACAGAACTGCCTGCAGAACTGGAAACGTCCCAATCTGCTCAGCCAACACAGAAAGACAACAGCCACCTGTGGCTGCTGAGCCTGAAATGTGGTCACTGGGGCTGAAGGGCTGAGTCTGGAATTTAATTTGTAAAGTTCTTTTCAAATGTGTTTAGCTATGTCATCAAATCTTTATTGTAATTAAATTTAAAGGAGCCCCTGGCTATGGGCTCCCACGTCGGGCATCACGGCTCCAGAGAGTAAGTGTGGGAAGGAGAGACCCAGAGCCTCTCTGCGTTCTCCACACTAATTCAACAAGTCACTGTAAGGAAAGGCACTCCAGCAGCAGGAGTGGCACGCATGGGAAGAACTGGGTTGGCCCTGACACAAGCGTGACCTCCATGGCATCCTGGCTGCCTCTGCCAAGAGGCAAGAGACAATGATGCCCACCTGGATTGGTGTCCAGATGGGATGACGCACCCAAGCATTAGTCCCACGCCAGCTAGAGATCACCAGCCTCTCATTTGCGAAACAGGCAGACTGTCCTGAGCCCTCACAAAGAAGGAAGAATTAAGGAGGCAATTCTCATGATATCCACAACACACATGACACTCCTCAGCGGAACAGACACAGGCTTCCCTGGGAAAGCACCAAGGACTGTGCGGTCCCCAGGCCAGCTGTTGCTTCCAACAATCAGGGGAAGAAACCAGATCTGTCTCCTTCTTTTAGGAGAATCACTTGTACCGTGATTAGACCAAAGATAGAAAATTGTTTGTTATTTAATAACCAAGCACCACTTCTGCAAGGAGGGCCTGGGAACCTGCAGCCATCCTCATAGGGCTGCAGTGTTTACATGGAGACACAGACAACTATGAGGTCTGGCTTCTTCGGGGACGCTAAATTCAAACTTTCACCACTGAGGAATCTGTCATTTACAGTCACTCACCTCAGCAACAGAAGAGGGATCAAGACACACACTTCAACTCAGGCACAGGTCCCATCAAATTCACAAATTTTACAAAACATTTACTTGGAATGCCAGAAGAGACGCAGCTTAAAACACACGCAACACAAAGAGTTTGCTTAGCCCGTTCTTCCGGAAACTTCTACTCCTAAAGCACGTCACAAGTGGATTCTACAGACGGATGACAGACACATCCACGCCTTGTCCGTGGCAGCACAGAAACCCGCTTGGAAGAGAGTCACTCCCACCAAGCTTCCTGGCTTTGGTGTTTAAAATCTGCGTCTCATGCATGAGATTACACGCCTCTGAATAACAGACACTGCGACTATCATTTCACCCAAAAGGGATCTAGGAAATGAAGCACTGCCCAGACGCAAGTCACTGGCTGTCTCCCTGTAGCCTGATTCCTTCCTGCCTGCAGGGAGCTTTGGGGATGCAGTGATCACAGTTAATCACAGTTACCAGCACATGAGACTCTCCGGGCATGAACAAAGAAACTGAGTGCTGAATTCCTCCACATTTAGCACCCTTTTGTTGAATCCTAAAGACGGCTGAGAAAGGCTGGGGCTGATATCCTCCTAGAGTGTAATGACTCCAGCCACTTCTCCCCACCCCAGGTCACCCCCAAGTCACATGCTTTTGAGAAACCAAGGCAACTCTGTTCTCTTCACTCTGGGTTCCAAGTACCAAATTCCTCAATTTTATCAATTAGGTTATCAAGCAGCCATGTGTAATCTGGACTGCCATCTGATACAATATTTAAAGCTAATTTAGGTTGTGGTAATAGCTCCTATTTACATTATAAACTAGCATGAATGAAAATTTTAATCTGCATTTATTGTTCATGGGACCAATTTTGTAAGCAAACCAATTATTCAAGCAATGATTGTCTTCAGCCAAATGCAAATTAATTTGCTTTGTTCATAAAAGATTTATTTTCCAGTAGGAATTTTTTAATTCATGGTCCAAATCTCCCGAGCCTGTCTCTGCACCTTCCCCCAAGTGCACAGCGGGACTCCTCAAGGCATCCCATTGGTGGGCCCACCAAACAGAATAAGTACCCAGCAGCGCCCCCTCACCTCTGGCCCAGGAAGCAAGTCTGAGCCCCAGCAACCCCCTTGCCCAGCTGTCCAGCCAGGGCTTCCTCACCAACACGACACCAGCTCCGTCATCCAGCCGGGGCTTCCTCACCGGGCAGCACCAGCCCCCTCGCCCACCCGGGGCTTCCTCACTATCGCAGCACCAGAGGTGTGCCAGGTTTGAAGCCACATGTGCGTAGAGAGCAGAGTGCTTCATGGACCACAGGACATTCTGCAAATGTAAATTCCCTCCTTAGCAGTAAGGCTTCGCCATAGGAACAGCCCAGACAACCCTCTGAACCTTCGTCAAAGTATCCAGGCTAGCTGTAGAGAGGCTAATGAGTGCCTAGGAATCGGCATTTAACACAATTCTTGGGAATAAAAAAGGTTGAGGGCCATACCCATCAGCAAGATGGCCTTCACTCATTCGCTGGCTCCGAAAAGACAGATTGAGGTATTGGGCCAAACAGAGACAGGACAGGGATGGGGAGGTGGAGGGCGAATTCCATGGACCACTAACCACCCCTACCGAGACTCCGTGATTTAAGGAGAGGCAATGCCAGGGAGAAAAGACGCCCACACCATGCAGGAACTGAGATTTCACCTCCAACGTGCAGCACGTGGCTAACAGCCAAGGCTGGGCAAGCTGGGGGCATAGAACGGGCTCACAGACCCAGAGGTGCCCCCCACACTCAGACCCAGCGCAGACCTCTGGGCACAGCCTCCGTGCCTCCAGCCTGGCTTATTTCCTGCTCCCTCTCTACCGTGTTGGTCTCTCAGCCGCCCTCTGAAGTGTAGGACCTCTGCCCTGGACTGCCGCACACGCTTCTCCCCACAAGCTTGGAGGACTGCAAATAGACAGGCGGGTAAAAGCTGGGTTCCAGGGCTAACGTCTTGCCTGAGACATTAGTTCCACCCCTAGCTGGGATGTGAGCCCCTCAGTTTCACAAATGTGAAATGGGGATGGTAAGTGAACACACTTCCCAGGGTGGCTGTGGAGACTGAGACCACGCACAGCTACCATGGCGTCCAGCACACAAGGGGGTAACCGCCCCTCCCCCTGGGGCACCTTCCCACTTGTGGTTCCGAAGGAGGCTCAGAAGCCACCCTCAAAGGGCACTCATCTGTTCCTTATTGCACTAATGCACTGCCTACAGAAATCCACTTTGATTTCCAGCAGTGCAGGTGTGATAATTTAGGAATCCCGCTTGCTTGTGAGCTCCAAGAGCTTGAGGTCACAAGGATCCCAGGACCCAGCACTGTCCCACTCTGTGATTGCATCTTTAAAATTCCAAAATACTCTTCAAAATGCTGTTGACATTTGCTTTGTGCATAAAATGCTAAAACCCTCAAGTGAAACAAATATCTTCAACAGCTTGACTCAATTATAACATGTGAGTTACACATCTGCCAAGCTGTAAGGCCTCATGCCTTTAGCAGAGAGCATTTTCTCATGTATCATCAAATGGTTCATTAATATAAATTACGACAATCTCTTTAAGAAACAAGGCGGTTGTTTTTTTTTTCTGGCATTAGCTGACCAAAGGAAAACTGGGTTCTAGCAGGCTTGCTGGCCTGTAGAGACAGACACATCTGCTGAGACAAAACCAAGCTCCTTCCCACTGACGCAGCCTCCTCCCAGGCCCCTCACCCGGGCACCCCCGGGCACCCGCAGGCACCCGCAGCCCCCTGGAGGAGTGAGCTGACCTGCCCACATTTCTCAAATGCACAGCTGCTGCTAGCACCAGACAGGGCTCAAGGCTCCAGCGCAGGCGCCCACCACGCTAAAAATACCACGCAGCGACCACATCAGGTGACGGTGGCTTTCACTCCACCCCAAAGCCATGTATAAATTCATAGTCGTGACTCAATAATGATTTTTAGACCCCCATGACCTACTTTGCTTGCTTTTATACCACTAAGTTAAAAGACTATCACTCAGCCACAGCCTCGGAAATCGTGGAATAATTCATTATTTGGGAACAGAGCCTCTGCCAGGTCACAATAAGCGCCCAGGGCAACACCCCATGGCTTCCCAAAAACAACCACGGTCCACACAAGCCCGTGCAGACCAGGGCCCTCCTGCACTGCTCAGCCACATGACCACGTCTGGGCGGAAGCCGCACCACCACCGGAAACACTGTCCCTCGCCAAGGTGTGCTTGGCTACGCCCTTTTTCCAGAACTAAAAACCTGAAAGGACAGGTCTGTGTAGAAAACATCAAAAGTACTTCCAATTCCTTTTTCCAGCTCAAGCCGCTGGAAGCTTTTTTCAGCCTTCACCATATTCTGAGTGTGGCCTACTTCCCCTAAGACGAGATAAAATCTATTCTAGTCACTGCCTTCCCGACTGTGTAGCAGGCACACCTTTCCTTCACAAGCTCTACCTTCAGTTACATGAGGAAAGGCACGGTAAGCACCCTTGCCTTCGGTAAAACCACAGCTCCTAGAACTCTGGGGCCGTCCTCCAACTCCACTGTGAACTGGACAAATCACATTTCCATATGTACACCTTCCTGTGCTAGTTTTCTATTTCTCCTGTAAGAACTCACCCCAAACTTAGCGCCCTAAACAACACTAATTTTCTCACGTTTCTGGAAACTGGAGTCCCAAACAGGTCCCACGGGCTAAAGTCGGCAGGGCTGGCTCCAGGGAAGCGACTCCCATCTCCTCGCCTCCCTCAGCCGTGAGGGGCTTCCACATCCCTCGGTCCATGGCACCCACTGTCTCCAAGGCCCACGGCTGCCCTGGCAGCCACTTAACAGAAGACGCAGAACATCGGGAACCTAGGCTCCACGCAGGTGCTAAGCCTATCCACCCGCCCGGCTCCTCACGAGCTCCCGGGCGAGCTAATACGATTCCACTTTAACAAGCGTCACCTGTGCAAGGGGCAGTGCCTGCCGCTGTGAACCTGGTTACCCTCGTCCACACAGACCCCAGGACTAAACTCACGGGCCATGGACCATTCCACAAGCAATGAGTGACCGACCACCTGCCCGGGGACCTCCATGGCCCAGCAGAGACCTCTGGTGCCTCCCCGTGGGCCCAGGGATCGGCAGCTCGGGCTCTGCAGCACCAGAGGGCCCTGGATTAAAATGGCAGCTCCTGTGTCGGGGAGCCACCTGCCCGCGGATGGTTCCCTGTATTTTAAGCAGACCAGATGGACAACCTACGCCACACGCAGCTCCATCACTAGAATAACAGCCGCCCGTGGTGAGTGCACGGATCGCCACCCCTCTGGCCCCGCCCACCTGCGCAAGCACATCAACCGCATGACGCCCAATCAGGCACAGCTGCTGGCACAGCCCAGCTGTCAACCCCCAAGAACATTCTGGATCACAATTCACAGCAGTGACTCCCATCAGGGCCACCTGTGGCTGAACGTATTTACAGGAGGAGGCCACAGCCAATCAGGCTGGACTGAGAGCCCTTCCCACTGTACTTTCTTATAACACCATTTTATTTGTGCTTTATTGAATTGTATGGCTTTTTTTCTTCCTGTCTACTTTATGGGAGTGTTTCTTGTTCTCACAACTGCAGTGATACTTCAAGCTACAACTATCAATGTGTAAATAGCTTGGAAGGTGCCTTATTAAACATTTCACATGCAAGCAGTCAGAGGCACCTAAGCAGGAGACCCGTCTTCTTCTCTGAGCCAAACATACATCCAACTCAAAACAACACCCAAGGAGAGGGGCTGCATCCCCAGCACCCATTCTGAGGTGCCTCCTGCGGGGGCAGGGAGAAGCCCCGGGTTATGGCACCTTCATACTAAAGTCCATTTGGGTACATTTAAGAAACAGGCTTAAGAGATTAAGCAAACCATGAACCACAGTTTCTCCAAAACAGAATTAAACTCCCTTTAGTTTGAGTGGAAAAGCAGAAGTGATGATCAGGATATAAAAAAATGAGCAAGTATCTGAACACAGGAGAACAGACAAGGGCCACTGTCTCTTCCTGTGTCAGGAGGAGCTTCTCATCCATGCTTTAGAAGGTTGCTCCTTTTGACTGAAAGTTATTGCCAAACCTGGTGTGTAAGCAAGCTTCAATTATTTCAAGGTTCAGCAGTAAAACTCTGCAACTCTCAAAACCATTTTAATTGGTTTGAATTTTTAAGTGACTCAATTTGTTGGCTGGATTATCTAACGGCTTAACCATGTGGCCATGTTGGAAAATTATTCCAGTATTTTTGGTTTTCCCACTGAAGACACATGTGAACGTTCTTGTAGTTTGCAGTTGGCTGGTTCTGATATTTGGTCCTGAGGAGGCCCAAGTACCTGGAAAAGAAAAATCTGAAACCTCAAGACATTTGAGTGTGGTCCAGGGAGATGGAGACTCCAACCCGAGGGCCACTGATGGACTCAGCACGCGAGCAGACCAGCCCGACGTACCAGGCCATGTATTCTCCGCTTACAAAACAACACAAGCACACACCCCCAGGCGTACACTCTGCACACACCCGCATGTCTGTCCCTACCGACACCAGCACACACCCCTAGAGGGTCCACACGTGCTCTGTATGCACTCACATCTGTCCCTGCCAACACCAGCACACACCCCCAGGCATACACACACACACTCTGTACTGACTCCTAACTGTCCCTGCCAACACCGGCACACACCCCCAGGGCGTGCACACACATTCTCTATACATTCATATCTGTCCCTGCCAACACTGCACACACCCCTGGAGTGTGCACACACACTCTCTATACACTCATGTCTGTCCCTGCCAACACCAGCACACACCCCCGGGGCGTGCACACACACTATACACTATCTGTCCCTGCCAACACCAGCACATACCCCCAGGGCATGCACACACACTATACACTCATGTCTGTCCCTGCCAACACCGGCACACACCCCCGGGGTGTGCACACACACTATACACTCCTATCTGTCTCTGCCAACACCGGCACACACCCCCGGGCATACACACACACACTCTGTACTGACT
>CM052669.1:625312-641717 GCA_028533165.1 Leontopithecus rosalia
TGCACCTGTCATATGTCTGTGAAGTTCTTCCCAATTCTGTAACTTCACTCTACCCTCAAGTGGAACATTTGTGAACAGTAACACGTATTGATGTGTGCAACTCTGCAACCCAGCCAGAATTAATGCTTTTTATTTATCAATGGATGGTCATCGGATGGCCAGAGGGATTCCCTGTGTGTCGTGGGGGCCCGGTCCCTGCTTGTGAGTGACACAGACATAACGAGGGTTAGGGGATCCAAGCCTGTGTGGTTAGTAATGTCGTTTACCCAGCCAGGTGGACTCTTCTTTGAGCTTGGCACGTTCCTGTCTGGTGCAGCACAGCTGACATAGAAGGGGGCAAGGGCTTGCTGCATGGGCTCCTGTGTTTGATTTTTTAATTTTGAGACAGAATCTCACGCTGTTGCCCAGGCTGGAGTGCAGTGGTGTGATCTTGGCTCACTGCAACCTCTGATTCCGGTTCAAGCATTTCTCGTTCCTCAGCCCCCGACAAGTAGCTGGGATTACAAGGATGTGACACCAGGCCTGGCTGATTTTTGTATTTTTAGTATAGATGGGGTTTTGCCAGGTTGGTCTGGCTGGTCTTAAACTCCTGGCCTCAAGTGATCCACCTGCCTTGGACTCTCAAAATGTTGGGATTATAGGCATGAGCCACTGTGCTTGGCCCTATGTTTGATTTTTTTTTTTTGAGATGGAGTTTTGTTCTTGTTGCCCAGGCTGGAGTGCAATGGCAAGAACTTGGCTCACCGCAACCTCTGCCTCCCAGGTGCAAGCCATTCTCCTACCTCAGCCTCCTGAGTAGCTGCGATTACAGGCATGCGCCACCGTGTTGGCTAATTTTGTATTTTTAGTAGAGATGAGGTTTCTCCATGTTGGTCAGGCTGATCTTGAACTCCTGATGTCAGGTGATCCGCCTGACTTGGCCTCCCAAAGTGCTGGGATTACAGGCATGAGCCACTGTGCCCAGCCTGTTTGATTCTTAAATTTTCTTTTTCTTTTTAATCTTTCTCTTTCTGGAGGACCACACAGATGTTTGTATTACATTCCTTTCTTAAGTTAGTCTCCCTTGAACACCGCTGTAGGGTACAGATAAATGAAGGGCTGAAAGGGTGGTCATGTTTCAGTAAGTGTGAGTACGGAGCTGGTCTGTGAGACCCTGATGCTGGTGAGGGCACCCACATGCCATGGCCTGGAATGGGGGTGTGTGGAGCCATGACTGTGGCACACACCCTTCAGCTTTGACATTTCAGGCCATTGCTCTGATTGTCAGTGAGCAGAAGGTCTAATGTAGGAGTGATATTTATCACTGGCTGTGCTGGGCAATACATTAAGAGCGTAAACCTGTTTGACCTAAGATGCTTGGTTGGTTTCCATTTAAATAGGCACCTGGTGGCCTGGTGGCTGGACACTTGCTCTGTGACCTGCCCTGTGTGTGTGGCTCCTCCCTCTGGTATGCATTGGACTAGATCGGTGGCATTTAGGGTGGTATGCCGTAGCCTGGAATGCATTAGAAGTGCAAACCTGCCCCACCCCAGTGTGACGTTCGGAGGCAGGGGTCTAGCATCCCTTCCTCTGCTCCTGGTGGGTCTGAGATTGCTGAGGATTCAGAGAGCTCTGCTTTGCTTGCATATCAGCAAGCCCTGCTTGGCGTATTCATGGCTGAAAGAGGCCAGGATCTGAAAGAGCAGGTTACCAATTGTGCAGCAGAAAAATAGAAATGTTTCCTTAGAATGGGTATGGGAAGAAAAATGATTTCCTTCATCACATCTGGAAAAGATTTCAAATTAGCAGGCATTATTTGGAATTATTAGTGATCTCTTGTATTTCTTTTATTTTCCTTTTTGGTACAGGGTCTTGCTCTGTTGCCCAGGCTAGAGTGCAGTGGTGCAATCTCAGCTCCCTGTAACCTCCGCCTCCCGGGCTCAGGTGATCCTCCCACCTCAGCCTCCTGAGTAGCTGGGACTACAGGCACGAACTACCACACTGGGCTAATTTTTTTTTTTTTTTGTAGAGATGAGGTCTTGCTATGTTGCCCAGGCTGGTCTCGAATTAAAGCGTTATTCCTGCCTCAGCCTCCCAAAATGCTTGTATACCCCTGCCCCAACCAGGAAGAACAAGAGGTGTGAGGCACGTGCTCTGCTGCCTGCCTTTCCTTGTTGGAGCAGGAATATAGAAGCACTTGCTGCAGTTGACCTGAGTACATCTTGTTCTGCTTTGTTTTCCTCACAGGTAACCTGGCAGTGCTATGCACCAGCGCTGCTGGCCAGCCGTTATTTCAATGGACTGGCAGAAAATCGAGCTGAGACCTGGGTTCCTTTCTCCCTGAGTACTGACCAGGTGGGGATGAGTATCATCTTCAAGAGGGCTGGTGGGGGAATGTCAACTTTAAGGTGCCAGGATCTAAGGCATGGAACCCAGCAGTGCAGCAGAATGTAGGGGAGGTAGCCTCGGAAGTAGAGATGTGTGGGCTGGTGCCCTCGTTCCTGGTGGGGTCTGAGTGCAGGAATAGGTTGATGACCCAGCCGAGGTCACAGAGCCACCTGCCGAGACCTAGATGCGTGGCAGGCGTCCTTGCCGGCACCAAAACTGCTCATCTGGGGATTCCCCGCAGTAGCAGACCCACCTAGGGGTCTAAACCGTGACTTCAAAGAATGAAGTGTTGCCTTGAGGTCTTCCAATATGAGGGTAGGATTTTTTTTTCTTTTTTTTGCAATTAGCAATAATTTGTTGTGAATGATCTTTTACCCATTTTCCACTTCTTTGTATAGGAAGAGAGGCAGGAAAAAAAGTCTCAGTGTGCCAGGTGACATGTAATGAATCCTGGGGGGAAGCATTGTTGATTATGACATAGCATCATGTTAACTGGAACACATTCACATGTGACCACACACATGTGCATGTGCCCAGTGAGACGAGCACATTGGTTTGGGGTCACTGCTGGTTCACGCAGCCCTCCTGGGTGGGGCTTTCTCCATGACTTGCCAAACGCCGTTGCTGCTGCCACAGTTGGAGTCTGGCCTTGATTGGCAGTGCTGCTGCGAGGTTCTAGGGGTCTGCTCACCCTCTTCCCCCATTGCATCCACCCCAGGTCTGTTGCATTTTTTACTCCAGCTGAGCAGGCCTTGCCCACCTCTTGCTGTGAAGTCAGTTTATTGATGTGTGGTGAGAAACCAACAGAGGGGAGCAGTTTCTGAGGCTGTCAGGGTGAGAGGGAACCTTGGGCATCTCTTCCCTGATTCTGGGGACCCACCCTTCAGGATGTAGTGCTGTGGAGAGCGGTGAGTTCTAAAGGTAAGATCGCTGTGATTTCCTGAGCCTTAATTATCTAACTCTTGGCCGTCTGCTGTGTCACCCATCAAAGGGCACCTCTAGGGGCAAAGCACAGCTTCTGGTGGCTGAGGCAGGGCTCTGTGGGTCCTGCAGAGCCTACAGGAACCCCGCCAACAGTGGGGACATTCAGGCACTGGCCACCTATGGGAGGAGTGCATTAGCTGTGTGGTATGTGCTGGCACATGGAGGGACAGGCACAGGCCACAGGAATGGCGGGTGTGGGAGAAAGCACGCAGAGTGCGTGGCAGATGCCGTGTGGTCAGTGGAAGCTGTGAACTCAGCCCGGGCCGGGGAGACACATTTGGAAATACACTTTTAGCAGTGTTGCTGGATGATGCTGCGATTTGGCTTCCTCCCATGGTCTAAAGCAGATTCTAGTGATGCTGCTGATTTGTGTTCACCTGGGACAGGGGTCTAAATGTATTAGAGCCTTGATTTAATCTGTAAAACAAGCACAGTATGCCTATTTCAAAGAGTCAGTGGACAAGAAAGCATGCTTTAAACTGTTCAGTGTGATGAAAATGCTTCCTTGTCATTAGCAAAGTAAAATGCCTCCAAGGCAAGCTTGCCATGCATTTAATGACCTTGGACAGGAGCTTCCTAAACCTGCCAGAAGGGGCTTCCAACATGGCTTCAGTGGAGAATGTGCACATATGGCTGGTACTGAGAGCCAGGCAGCACCCTGCCAGCCTGATGCATTCTCATGTGCCCATCGAGAGCCTGGCAGCAGCTTCCTGACCTGACATGTCTCCTTGTGTGAACCATGTTCTGGGCAGCACCCTCCTGAGCTGACACGTCCCCTTGCGTGGACCATGTTCTGGGCAGCACCCTCCTGACCTGACGCGTCCCCTGTGTGGACTGTGTTCTGGGCAGCACCCTGCCAACCTGAGACGTGACCTTGTGCCCATCCTGGGGCCTCAGACAGATGACACGCATCAAACTGAACGCAGGGAGGAGGGTCCAGGATTGAGCGTGGGTTACGTGTCTCATCCTTCTGAGACCTTCTGGGAAGCCAGGAGGGCACTTGGGTCTCCTGTGTGTTTCCTCCTGCTGGCTCTGGGTTTGTAGCAATGGCTTTTTGCAAAAGGGTCCGGAGGTGGAATCAGAGCTTGTCCTGGAAATGATGATGCCTTAGTGGGCACCTCTTTCCACCGCTCCAGTGCTCCTGTGATTTTAAATATGTGCACCCTGCAGACTTCTAGCCTTCTAGTGTCCTGGGTGAATCAATGCCAGAATTGCTCCAATGTCTGCAAACCTGAAGCAGGAATTTCTCTGCATTAAGTTGATCACCAAAATGGGATATAAGGAGAGAGGGGAAGGAACTTGATGGCCTCATCCCCCCTTTTCTTGTAACTCATAGTCAAACTTTGTCAAGTTCTAGGTGATAGTGCTTGAGGGGATACACTGATTTATGTTATGTCTTGTTTTCTGCATACCGTGCTTAGAGAATTTAAACATTTAGGTGAAATTGCCATGCACAATTGAATTGGCACCATAATTTTACTCTCTGTAAAGCCTTTTGGTTTCTTATTAGAGTTACTTACCTTTATTCTGAGTTAACTGAAGCAAACTCTGCTGTCAGCACGAAGGAGCCACTGTATAGTTAGGATGTCAAATTAAATAGAATTCTCCTAAATAGAGTATGCTCTATTCATAAATTTTAAGAATTGAGTTATTCATGAAACACATATTGAGTACTTATCATCCTGGTTGCTAGTCACTGTTCATATATACTTTTAAAGAATTACTTCCACGTAGATCTGAAATAATCTTGCATTTAGAATTTAGCTCAGAGGTGATTGAGCCTGAGCTTTTCACAGCAGTCCTGTTTTCATTTTCTCAGACTTGGTGTCCATCTGACATCACCCCTTGATGCCTGAGGCAAACATCTGTCCTCCACTTGGCTGGGGCTTTGTCTCTGGGGCTTCAGAGGAGGGAGGAAGGAAGGGCTGCCAGACATCTGGCCCTTCCATGTTTCCCTGGTGGAGGGATGAGGCCTTGGGCAAGAGTCTTGGCTTGTCTTACTGGATTAGCTGGTGTCTCTCAGGCAGCTCTGCTTTGGTGTGAAGCTCTGGACTAAGGGGTGACTCTGGCCTCTGAGTGGCAGAGGAGAGGTCTGGGCATCCGGCTATTTAGAATCAGTCATGCAGACCAGGGCACTCGCTGGGTCTTGGATAAAAGGTGGTGGCTATCGATGGTTTGCCCTTTTGGGAGAACTGCGTGGATTGACTTCTCTGAAGTCCTCTTTCTTTTGATTTTATCTTGAGACTTTGTAGAAGCAAAAGTGCCTTTTTGAAAAATTAAATGATGGCCTTTTGCAATGTTTATGTTTCCCCAAGAGTTACAAGTTGGAATCCTCAGCCCCGAGGACATGGTACCAGGAGGTGTGGCCTTTGGGAGGTGAGGAGATTGTGAGGGTGGGGTTGCATAAATAGGATTTGTGCCCTCATAAAAGGACTACAGAGTGTCCTTTGCTCCTTCCACTATGTCCGGACCCAGCGATAAGGCGCCATGTGTGAACCAGGAAGCCCTCACCAGATAAACCTGTCAGGCCTTGATCATGGGCTTCCCAGCCTCAGGGCTGTGAGAAACGAAATTCTGCTGTTTGTCAGCACCTGCCCAGCCTACAGTGTGTTGTGATAGCAGCCTGGGTGGATGAAGGCAGGTCGTGAATTTTCTGTTGTATTCTTGGGCTTCAGATACTTGGCAGGGAGATGTCACTGTCTTACCCAGGTGGGACCATCTGGAGGCAGACGTTACATTATGATTTGACCCTGTTCTTGCCTCACACCTCTGCAGTTCACACCTCCAGGTGTCTCGGCTGCCCGCATCCCCTCCAGGCGTTTCTGATTTGGGAGTGTGGGTGCTGGTGTGCACGGGTCCATGTGGTGCTGGTCTTGGCTGCACTGTCAGTGACCAGGAGTAGGAACTTGTGCCTCTCGTGGCCCAGCAGCCTTACTGGAAAGTTGCCATGCTGAGAAGCGCTTGATGGAAGATGATCGCGCCTCTAGACTTAAACTTCCTGTTTACAGGGAATGGAGGTGCATAGGAGGGAATTTAATGACGCGTCAAGAAACAGATGCGTCTGGGCTAGGGGATGTTCTGCAAGACGATGGCCCTGGACTCTCAGAGTGCAGGTCACAGATAAAAGGTATGCGAGGCTATCCCAGATGAAGACGGGGAAAGGAGAGTCACTAGGCGCAATGTGTGGCCTGGGTAGAAAAGACGTTTTTGGAACAATTGTGTTAATTGAATATAAACTGGACAGCGACGCTCTGAACTGGTTCTTCATCAACTGCTGATGATGGTGCTGCAGCTGCAGAGGAGAGGAGCCCATGTTCTTAGGGAATGTGTGCCTGAGGACTCGGGGAGGCAGCAGGAGCCTCTAACCTTCAAGTGGCACCAGAGGAGAGAATCATCTGTCTATATATGATCTACAGAGAGGGCGAGAAAGCAAATACAACTAAATGTTAGCAGTTGTTGGATCTCCACGTGAAGAAAACTTGGGCATTCATTGTATTGTTCTTCCACTTTTTAGATATGTTTGAACATTTTTATAATGAAAATGTGGGAAAGTAAAAATAAATCTGGAAATTAAAATGGAAGTGACTCAAGCCAAGCTGCTCTTGGGTTTAGCGGGGAAGAGCTGATGTCCCAGCTGTTGATGTTCTCTCGACTTGTCGTGGGGATTTCCTCCTCCCGTGTTCACCACCTAGTATTCTTTGTGGCAAAGTTATTTTATACATAGCTGTGAGCACAGGTGATACTGAAAACACACGTTTAGTGTGGATTGTCATTAAGAATTTGGAGAACTGGCTAAAGAAACCACTTGTCCAATTTCGAGATGAGCACTGCCTGACTCAGCGTCTGCGGTGACAGTTCCGCTTGGGTGCAGAGCTTAGCAGAGGTGTGAGTGACTCTGTCTGGATGGTCGTCTGTCAGAGGACGGGGTTAATGTCACCACCAAGGCCCCCGTGGAGCCTCTGGGCAGGAAATAATTCACTCCCTTTACCCCTGCCTCGGCTGGTGGGGTAGCTTCTGGGGGCCTTTCCTGGCAAGGCCCCTTCACTGAGCTGCAGTTTGGCCACCTCTGCCCTCGCCTGCCAGTTGACTGCAGGGCCTGGAGGTCTCACTGCCTCCTGAGTGCCCAGTGCCCTGGGGCCGTTTTCTGCCTTCCCTTTTGGGGGCTCAGGACACAGAGGCTTCTGAGGCAGTGTTTGCAGCTGGGTCGTTCCTCCAGGGTTGGGGGCAGGGCTGGCCACGATCTCCTGCTGCATCACACCAGCTGCTTCACCACAGCTGCAGCCCACACTCGGCAGCTGCTCCTGCCTCTGTTGGCTGAGGAGTCACAGGCCCTTGCCAGGCCCGCTCAGGGCCCTCAACGCCCCAGAGACCTGCTTCCCGGCCTCGCCCAGCTGGCCCTGAGGCTGTGCCACTTTCCCCTGCCAGGCCCCTGGTCTGGGTTCAGTGTCTGTCCAGGATGTCTGTCCGACCACCCTTGACATTCTTTCTGGACACGGCCACTGCCATCCCAGTCTGTGAGGGACCAGCCAGGCCCAGGTGTCAGCAGATATGGAGATCCTGGTGGACTTCAGTGTGTAGGAAAGTAAGTTCCTTCATATCCACAGCCTCTACACAGCCAGCTGGGAGCTCACGCCATTCACAGGTGGATTTACCTTGTTTTTAGGCCCAATCTCCTACATTAAATCAGCAAGAATCGCAGTTCCCTGCTTTTCCGGCTTTTGTGACTGTCTGTGTCCCTCTTCTGCCTTGGATTAGAGGGCAGGGTCTGTCGTGGGTTAATGGAATCCTCTCTCTGTTCTTGTGTGGCAACCAGGGATTGTTATCCAGGCTGATTCCACAGGGGGAGTTTGGGGTGAGTTCCTAAGTGAGAGTCGGGAAGATTGACCTCTGCTTAAATCTTGCTTGTTCTTGGTTATTCCTCTCAGTCTTCCTAAATTCTGAAAAATATGGGACCAGTTTGAAATAAGGATTTAGTTATGGATCTGTGAGGACAGAATGTTGATCTAATTGGCATTATGTTATGTGTGATAATTCTGTGCTACCCTCCGGAAGAACTTAAAATGTTGACGGTGTCATTAGAATCACTTCTTTTTTTTTGAGACAGAGTTTCTCTCTTGTTGCCCAGGCTGGAATGCAATGGCATGATCTCAGCTCATTGCAACCTCTGCCTCCCAGGTCCAAGTGATTCTCCTGCCTCAGCCTCCCTAGTAGCTGGGATTACAGGTGTGCACCACCAGGCCCAGCTAATTTTTTGTATTTTTAGTAGAGATGGGGTTTCACTCTTAAGGGCGTTTAGGTTTTTTGGTTGTAAATTAAGTGTTAATTGGTGGCCTGCCATCGAACTAATGTTAGTGTAGTAGTGATATCAGCCGCAGCAGAAACTTACTTGGCATCCCTGGAAAAGAGGGCAGGGAAGCGTAGTGCCCTGGAACCGCCTTGTTCTCCAGCGCTACTTCAAACTTTGGGCTGATAGTCACTGCGGGTGGATCTGCCCTGGACAAGTAGTTTAGTGCAGCTGTCTCAGACAGGCAGGTTAAAAGTAACCATCGAAAAACTCAGGTAATAAAATGTTATGAGAGGCTTGGGGCGCTAGGAAGGGGAGAGGCCTGTCTCTCCCTGTGTGCGATCCGTGTGGAGCCTCAGTACTGAGGGGATGGAGTTTACGCAGAGCCCCCAGATTTTTATTAGCATTTCCCTGAATAAAATGCCACTCGCCAGCTATGGATTGGGAGGCTCTTTCTGATGATTAGGTTTTGTAATGAGGGATCATCACTAGGCAAGGTGGGTGTGGGGGCTGTAGGATCTGGAGACTGTCCAGGGCTGCTTTCTGGAAGGCGGCCAGCCTGCTAGAGGGGGATGACAGTCTTGTCCCTTCAGCAGTGAAGCCACCAAAGAGAGTCTTTCTGAGAATAAAAGAGAGAAGCTTTTAAGGAAGAAAGTGATTTCGGTGTCTGTTTGGAAGTTGAGTTATTTCCCACATTTATTAGATGTTCCTTGGTTCCCACTGTGTGCCGTGGTCCAACTCTGGGGTAGGGTCACCCCACTGAGTACCTAACGCAGGAAAACTCCTCTGCAGTTATTTCAGAGGCTGTGTGCATGTTTCATGCCTCAATGGGTAGAATGAGTTTTTCTTCCTACTGTTTTTGGTCAGTTTTCTTAATCTAGCCTGTTAACTGGGATAAGTTCCAGAGCCCAGCAGTTTTAAAAACAGTCTTTGTACCTTGTGTGGAGAGCAGTCTGCCTGTGGATGGTTTGTTCCAGGAGGTGCTGCAGTGGCCTTGGGTTACGTGAGGACCCCGTGGCTCAGGCTGGAGTGGGGTAGGAACACTTGAGCAGTGGCCATGGGCCAGAGGCAGGGGAGGTGTGGCCACCTGTGGCTTGAAGTCACCATATCTACTCTGCAGCACTGCTGGGAGGTGAACGCTCTCACCCTGGATGTTTTCTCTGCTCAGTGCCCAGGGTCTTGGGTACACTGGTGGCCCTGGGTTTTATTTATAAGGAAAGGGTACAGGCTGGGTGGGGTGGGTCATGCCTGTAATCCCAGCACTTTGGGAGGTTGAAGCAGGCGGATCACGAGTTCAGGAGTTTAAGACCAGCCTGGCCAATATAGTAAAAACCTGTCTCTACTAACAATACAAAAATTAGCCAAGTGTCGTGGCTTGTGTCTGTAATCCGAGCTACTCGGGAGGCTGAAACACGAGAATCGCTTGAACCTGGGAAGTGAAGGTTGCAGTGAGCTGAGATTATGCCACTGCCCTCCAGCCTGGTGACAGAGGGAGACTCCGTCTCAAAAAAAAAAAAAACAACTGTGCTTTTATTTCTTCAATCTCAGTTCTGTTTCCTGACACAGGTTCTTCTCAGCTCAAAAGTTAAAAGTAGTCTTTGATTATGCTTAGTAGTTTCTGAAGTTTTCAAAAGTTTATCAGCATGTGGGTTACTGACATTGATGGTTTATTTAATAGAAAATTATATTCTAAGTAGAGTATTAAAGTGAAAGTGATGTTTTGATTTTATTAAAATATTCAGTTAAAAATATTAAAATACCTTCGCCAAACTTCATGCTTATATAATGTGAAGACGTTAAGCTGCTACGTTCTCTCGGCTTCTGGGAATGCATTACTAAGTATGTGTTTGAAAGTGTCACAGTTTTGAATTTTAGGTATTTTTAAAGGGGCTGGCTGGAGAAGTGACATTTAGCATTGAGTGGATGTTTGATAAAGATTTGTCTCGATATAAAAATAGTTAAAAGCAATCTTTAGCATTTCTTCTCAGGGTTCACCCATTAAAGAATGGTTTTTTAAAAAAACATTCAGAGCATGGCTTCCCGGAGGTGCTGAGTACTGACTGCGCTACCCTGCCCACAGTTCTGTCACCAGGCGACACCTCAAGTGTTTAGCTATACATCAGATGTTGTCACGCGGGGCCACAGAGCATCCCTGTGGATGGATGTTCTTACACAGATTAATGAGGATGGCGATGGCCGCAGAACTGTCAGCACCCCAGGGGCTGACGGCAGCCTGGGAACACCCGACACACCACAATCTGCTGCTATGCTGGGTGGAGGGAAACCTCCCTGGAAGACGGGGAGTGTATGTAGTAAGGAGAACGTACCAAGGCAGATGATGCTTTTAAAACCGAGTCATCTTAATTAAATTAACAATTAAAATCATTTTAATTGTGAATTATTTGAACAAATTTTAGTTCTTTTTATGAAATTAACACTTAAAGTAAGTTTGTTTTTGTGAATTGTTTGAATTAATTGAGTCAGTGCAAGAGTTAGCATTGATATCTGACCCCCTTCCAGGGTTGGTGAGAGGAGATGGGGCGGAGGAGCCAGGCCCTCCCACCTGCTTTCCCCTGGAGCTCAGCTGGAATTTCACATTGAGGAGCCCTCAGCTCCCTGAGAGCGGGGAGGTCTTGTGGAGAAGCCTCCCAGCTTCGATGACCCTGCTCTGCTGTCCCTGTGCTCCAAGGGTGGGTGCTGCTGCTGCCTGTGTTGGACAGGTCTCAGGGAGATGCCGGCCAGCACATGTGTGTGGCAGGGCCTGGGAGGATGCCGGCCAGCAGGTGTGTGTGACAAGACCTGGGCATCCAGGCCCAGATTCAGTGGCTTCTGGTTTCATTCTCTCCTTGTTTGATCCCCTAGCAAGACTCATGAGGTTCCTGGAGGGCAAGACCCCCTCCTGCCACCTGGTCTGTTTCCTGAATTTTCACTGCACTAAGAGGGCCCTGGGATGCAGCCCACTGGAGTCAGGGCATTGGTCCCCGGGACGCAGCCCACTGGAGTCAGGGCATCTGTCCCTGGGATGCAGCCCACGGGAGTCAGGGTGTTGGTCCCCGGGATGCAGCCCACGGGAGTCAGGGCATTGGTCCGGGGATGCAGCCCACGGGAGTCAGGACGTTGGTCCCCGGGACATAGCCCATGGGAGTCAGGGTGTTGGTCCCTGGGACGCAGCCCACGGGAGTCAGGGCGTTTGTCCAGGGATGCAGCCCACGGGAGTCAGGGCGTTGGTCCCCGGGACATAGCCCATGGGAGACAGGGCGTTGATCCCCGGGACGCCGCCCATGGGAGTCCCAGGACGCAGCCCACTGGAGTCAGGGTGTTGGTCCCGGGACGCAGCCCATGGGAGTCAGGGCATTAGCCATGGTGGAGTGGCTCACTCTGCTCAGCACCTCGACACACATTAGCCGCTGTGCTTCACTTTGGGGACATGTTTAAGTACAAAACTAATTTTAAAATTTCACCATTATTTCAAGAGAGCTGAGAGCCTATTAGCACAGAATCCCTGGTCTGAATGAAATCAGAGGTCTTATTAATTATTCAGGATGACATGAATATGTTATCTTACTTTTTATAATTGCCCATCTGTATAATTAACTTTCCATTTAGTTAACATACTTAACACTAAGTATAGCTATAATTACAACTGGTTTTTTTTTTTGCGGGGGGGGCTCGTCCGGGATCTGAACCCGGGAATGACAACTGTTTTTAAAAGTATATGGAAGAATGTTTAAATGTTTAATTAGAACCATTTTTTTTAGTGTCATAGAGAAGTTTTTACTTGTCAACAAGTATCTTTAATTATTTAAACCGAAAGAGAAGAACAGACCAGAAAAGAAAACCTGTAATGTTGTGAATTGTGATGGTTGCATCGTTTCATTAATCTTGTGCTTTGCTTCCTGGGTTAGTGTCTTTGATTTCCTAACACAGATTCTTAGAGTTGGAAGTGAGTGTGGAAATGAATTAGTCCACTTTATTCTTTCATGGATGAGAAAGCAAATTATCTTTGGCAAGGTGGGTGCAGGCATGGCTCCTGGGGGTCACTACAGGGAAAAAGCTGCCCTCTCTGGGAGCCAAGTTGATCGTCACTGGGATAAAGCCCAAGATACTTCCTGGCTGGCCGGCCTCTTCCTAGAACCCCACACATTGCAAAAGATGGAGTCTAGATCTATATTATAAAGAAATGAGGGCGGTTACGGAAAGCACCACGATCTCAGCTGAGTGGCTCCAGGCACCCCGATATTGGGATGCCTCAGCAGCACGTATGGCTGTGCCCAGCAGTGAGGCCAGGCTTGATTGCGCTGCAGTTTCCACCCTGAGAGCGAGGGCTTCCTTCCGCCAGCGAGGGTTGAAGCAGTGAGGCCAGGCCTGATCATGGCTGTGGTTTCCACCCTGAGAGAGAGCGAGGGTGTCCTTCTGCCAGCGTGGGTTAAAGCAGTGAGGCCAGGCCTGATTGCAGCTGTGGTTTCCACCCTGAGAGCGAGGGCGTCCTTCTGCCAGCACGGGTTAAAGCAGTGAGGCCAGGCCTGATCATGGCTCTGGTTTCCACCCTGAGAGCGAGGGCGTCCTTCTGCCAGTGTGGGTTAAAGCAGTGAGGCCAGGCCTGATCATGGCTGTGGTTTCCACCCTGAGAGTGAAGCCGTCCTTCTGCCAGCGTGGGTTAAAGCACCATGTGTCCACCTGTGCAGTGGCTGGTCCCAGTGTGTTCTGGAGGGCAGAAACCCTGGGTCCTGCTGCTGGTCTGGGGCATCTGCTTCCCATTCCTGTAGCTCCTGGGAGGGTCTGTGTGTCCAGGGGATTCTAGTCCCTGCCTTGGGACCACAGATGAAGGGTCAGGATCCCTCGCTTTGGAGTTGGCCCAAGTCTTGGTTCTGTCCATCCTCGCTGTGTGGCTCTGGAGCAGTTCTGTCCTCAGGAGAGGGATCCTCATAGCTGCCTCTAGGGACCATGATGAGAATTAATAGGACGACCCATGGGTAGCTACTTGCAGCCCTGTGTGGGGCCAGCCCTGTGTCTCCACCACCAGTTCCTTCCCTCTGGGCTCCCTGCCACTGTCATGTTGCCAGCCTTTATTTCCTTCTCCTTGGACCCAGGCAGTAAGTGCCCTGCTGGCCACAGCAGCCCCTTCTCTAACCTGTCCTTTTCACTGCCGCAAGTCACTTCCCCTTGGACAACCCTGACCAGCCATTAGTGTGACCAAAACCCCACAAAATAGAATCCAGCTTTCATCGTGCAGGGCTGTCCCAGCCCCCTATTTCCCACAGGCTGGCCTCATTCACCTCTGGGATCCATGGTTCTCACCTGGGGCTGGGGGTGACCCTGGCATCCAGTGGAGAGTGTTAGGGATGCCCCTCCAGGCCCAGGACAATCCCTCAGCCAGTGGCCGGCAGACAGCAGTGCCCAGCCTGATGTCCCTGCGGCTTCTGGTTCCCCGAGGCCAGCTGTGCTTTGCTGCCTGTTCATATTCTCAGACGGGTGCCCTCTCTCCACCTTTGCTGCTTAGCAGTGTTCCATCCATCAGAGCTCAAACACTGCCTCCTGCCAGTGCTTTTCCCGACCCACCGCCTGCCTGTGCCCGTGGTCTGTGCCATGTCCTCCTGGGCCCATCAGGACAAGGCCCCATAGGGACGCAGCAGTTCCTGTTTGTGTCTCTGTCCTTCCCTCTCTGGACCTGGCACCCTGCCTGTTGCCGACAGAGGTCTTGGGTTGATTGTCAGCAAAACAGTCTATATGGTTCTAAATGGCTATACATATGTGTGATAGGATATTTTAAAAGTAATTGGATATGTAAACATTTGAGTGTGGCACAGGTGGATCTTTGGGCTAATGGTCTTGCTCTGCAGGGAGGAGTAACCACAGGCCCATCCACAAGGACCATTTCTGGCTGATTTATGGAACACTGTTCTACCTGGTTAATGTTGGACGTTACTACAGCCTGAGAGGTAGCTCAGCATGTGATGATCACTGCTTTGAATCCCAGTCTACTACTTAGAAGCTGCGTGCTTTCCTGCAACCTTCTGTGCCTCGGTTTCCTCCTTGGTTAGGTAGGAAAGGTATGAGCTACATCTGAGTTGTAAAGCCTGTATGGAATGGCTGCATTAAAGTGCCGAGAACTGTACCCAGAAAGTTGATGATATTAAAGAGCTTTAAACACTCTGATGTTGCATTTTAGTACCTGGGTAAAATGGCAGTTATTACAGACGCAGACGCAGAACCTCGGTGAGGCTGGGGGCTGATGGCAGGAGGCGGATCCCTGACCCTGTAATGAGGGTCTGACCCTGTTCGAGGCTGAACGAAGTGCACTCGTTGTCACGTGTACCAGGGAGGTGCCTCTCATGAAGTCCTTTGAAGGTCCACGTGGCTGAGCTGTGTGGTCAGTTTATGATGCCCAGCAGGGCAGAGCTTTCGGGTGCAGCCTCATTCTCAAGTGAACGTCCCATGATAGTCTGAAAAGTCTGAGGCTTAAAGAAAGCAGGCTTGGGGTTTCCCTTAAACCTCGTGGACATCTAATTTGCTTGGCAAACATGTTTTTCTTGGGTGTAAAGGTAAAGGAGTCAGTGACTCTGGTGAAAGTGCTGACTTTAAAAATTACTGCACTTCTGGGTCAGTGGCACTCTGTTGAAGACACCGTCTGTCTTGGGTGGACATCTCTGGTGTGGTGAGAACCGGCAGGCCAGACGTCGTGGGGTTGCCAAGAAGATGCCTCCTTTTAACTTCTTCCTCAGTAACAAAACCCTAATGTTGTTCAGGGAAGCAGTGAACCCAACTGAAAATCCAGTTCTCTTGCACAGCGGGGCGGCTGGTGACACAGGTCCAGATGCTAGGATGCTGATTGGGGGTCACGGAGAGGGAGTTGTCGGGAGGCCTTCCCGAACCACAGCAGCCCTGGGCCCTTGTCTGGCCTTCTTGCCCAGGCACGATGCCTGGAGGGGAAGCAGCGTTGGGGGCCTGAGGGTGGGAAGGCACAGTTCTGGTGTGTGGGGCAGGCCTGGGCCAGGCTCCCTGGAGGATGTTATGGAGCCGCTGCCTGTGCAGGGACTGCTCACCTCTGAGACCCACTCCTATTTTCCTCTGTAGCTGAGTGAAATCCTGGTATAGCGGGCAATGCAGTCAGAGGCACGTTTCATGGAAGGAGGACAAAGCTGGAGGGAAAGAGGTGTGTTTTTCCTAAATTACACAAAGTGCTGACATTGAGTTAGGAGTAATTTGTAGGAGTGTGGTTTCTGGTGGGTTGGAAAACTATAGCCAAAAAGAATAAATGTGAATGGTCCTTGCTGATATTTAACCGATTAGTTCATGAATAGTCCAAACAGTTCTAGTGAAAAGAACATTATGGACACAGATGTTTTCACCCTGCCTATCAGCATGACTGTGGGCTGTTCCATCCTTCCTGGGCATCAGTGAGAGAGTCTCAGGCTCTTCTGGCCCCATGCTGGCATCTCCACAGGGTGTGTGTCCTATCCCAAATAGGCCAGAATGCCTGTGGGATGGAGAGTAACGGAACGTAGAGTAACACCGTGGGGCAGGAGGACACAGAGTAACACCGTGGGGCAGGAGGACACAGAGTAACACCAGGGGCAGGAGGACACAGAGTAACACCAGGGGCAGGAGGACACAGAGTAACACCGTGGGGCAGGAGGACACAGAGTAACACCGTGGGGCAGGAGGACGCAGAGTAACACCGTGGGTCAGGAGGACACAGAGTAACACCAGGGGCAGGAGGAAACAGAGTAACACCAGGGGCAGGAGGACACAGAGTAACACCAGGGGCAG
>CM052669.1:642217-659360 GCA_028533165.1 Leontopithecus rosalia
CACGCACACCAGTGTGGAACATCAGACGGGGGGAAACAGGCCACAGACACACGCACACCAGTGTGGAACATCAGACGGGGGGAAACAGGCCACAGACACATGCACACCAGTGTGGAACATCAGAGGGGGGGAAACAGGCCACAGACACACGCACGCCAGTGTGGAACATCAGACAGGGGAAACAGGCCACAGACGCACACACTGGTGTGGAACATCAGACGGGGGGAAACAGGCCACAGACACACACACCGGTGTGGAACATTAGATGGGGGAAACAGGCCACAGACACACGCACGTCAGTGTGGAAAATCGGATGGGGGAAAACAGGCCACAGATGCACACACACCGGTGTGGAACATCAGACATGAAAGTCCCGGCCAGGCACTGTCCACTCCCACTAGGGACTCCTGTTCCTGGGGAGCCTTAGATGAGCAGGTTCACGTCCATTAAATGTGACCCCAATCCCTGCAATCACTGGAGGTCACCATTAAACCGAAGAGCACTTAACTTGGAATACAAGCACTCTGCATTAAAGACCTAAAGATGAACTGGAGGCCATGTAGAAACCACCACAATCATTCTTGTTAGTGACAGCGAAGCTTCAAAAGTCGTCACTTTTCCTGTAGAAATGCCAGAGGTGATTCCTGGAACTCATTCAGAGTATTTCTTTCCCAGAAACCACACAACCAATAATTTAGTAGTGCTGTCTCTTGACCAGGAAGATTAAGATTTCTGATGAAACTAAACCATCTCCAGCCTCCGGATTCTAAAAGATGTTCTACAGAAAAGCCGATAAAACGAAACCATCTCCACCTCTGGATTCTAGAAGATGCTTTTCAGAACAGCTGATGAAACTAAACCATCTTTAGCCTCCTGATTCTAGAAGATGCTATCCAGAAAAGTGAACTCAAAGGGGCTGCACATCTTTAGTCATCCATGATATACATAAAAAATTGTTAAATGTACAGAAAATGTAATAATTGTACAGCAAATACCCATGTATCTACCCCTTGGATCACAGATTAGATTTTAAATGTAAAGCTCTGAAGGTTCCCAGCTAAGGAAATGTGCAGGGTAAGCCTCCACCCGGTTAGAAGCAAGGGGAATGGAATGAGCTTTTCCCAGTCCTGCTGCTCAGCTGGAAGGGGCTGCCGCAGCTCATCCACCCTACCCCGGAGCACTGAGGATGGCTGTGGAGCTCCTGCCACCCACCGCAGAGGCGAGGCTGGATCCCCAATCTTGGTGTTAAGAGTGAGCCAGCCTTTAGAGGTCATGTGGTCTATACTTGAATAAAAAATGTTCCAGGAAACCAAGGATTCCAAAGCCTGTGATTAATTCCTATTTGAAACCTACTCTCCTCATTTGTACAGAGAAGACAATGCTGTCTCCTGGGAAAGCATCTCAGCAGCACAGAAAAAAAGGATCCAGATGAGAGCAGCCGAAAACTACAAGGCACCCTGCAATTATAAGACTTTTTCTATATCTTTGTTTCAATATTCTATTTTCAATATTCTAAATATTGTTCTCCATCCCATATCACCTTTCAGGAGCAAATCATAACAATCAAAACTGTCAGCAGAATCCCTACTAGCTCAGTTGCCCGTGTCCTGCTTCTCCCTGCATGAGAATTCCTGCAGAACAATGGAGCCATCCAAGAATGGCTCTCTGCCATCATCTGCTCATACTCCTTCCCAGGGGGAGCTATTCCTGTACTCATGGGGCATGGGAAACCTGTATAACACCACCAGAAAGTCCTTGTTATACACTTCCCAGAAGGGCTGATTATATTCAGAATCCTAATTGTGTTGAACACTAAACCTAACAAATCATCAAGAAACCAAGGAAATGCAAGGCCGTCTCCTACCCCGGGTGCATGGCTACTAGGGGAGAAATAGAATGAGATATGAAAGGAAACTTTTAAGATATTCAAACCATCTCTGGATGATTCCAGGAACCCATCATAGATCACTGCTGTTCCTAATAGAAAAGAAGTTCTAATAGGAAAGAAGTCCTAAAATACCAACAGGCATGACTGAGTCCCTCACTTGTATGAAATCAAAATAACAATCCATCAAAATATTAATTTGTATATAAGTAACTGAGAAAATCTTAATGTCTGAACTGCGATATCAACAGAAAATAACCCCAAGCACCCCAATTAAAAGACATAGACTGAGTGGTTTTAAAGAAAGAAAAACCAACTGTATGCTGCCTACAAAAAACTCACTTCAGCTGTAAAGAGACACAAGGACTAAACATGAAGGGAAAGAAAACATGTTCCACATAAATGGAAATCAAAAGTGAGCAAGAGTAGCTACATTTATTTCAGATAAATCACAACTTAAGTCAAAAACTGTAAAAGGGGGGAAAAAGGTAATTATATAATGATAAAGTGGTCAACTCAGTAAGAGAATATAGTAATTACGAACATATGGGCACCCGATACCAAAGTACCCAGATATATAAAGCAAATATTATTAGATCTAAATAGAGAGGACAGGCACAGTGTCTTGTACCAGCAATCCCAGCATTTTGGGAGGCGGAGGCGGGTAGATCACCTGAGGTAAGGCGTTCAAGACCAGCCTAACCAACACGGTGAAACCCTGTCTCTACTAAATACAAAAAATTAGCCAGGCGTGGTGGCACATGCCTGTAATCCCAGCTACTTGGGAGGCTGAGGCAGGAGAATCACTTCAACTCAGGAGGTTGAGGTTGCAATGAGCCAAGATTGCACCACTGCATTCCAGCCTGGGCAACAAGAGCGAAACTCCGTCTCTAAATAAATAAAGTGAGAGAGACTCCAACACAACAACAGTAGGGACTTCAAAACCCCACTCTCAGCAATGGAGATCATCTAGACAGAAAATATCAACAAAACATTGAATTTAAAGTGCACTGTAGACCAAATGGACCCAACACACATTTACAAAACACTTCATCCAACAGATACAAAATGCATATTCTTCTCAGCACATGGAACATTCTCTAGGATCAACCACATGCTGGGCTGCAAAATAAGTCTCAATACCTTTTTTAAAATTGAGATTATATCAAGGATATTCTCAGACTACAACAGATTAAAGCTGTAAATCAACAACAAGGAGAAATTTCAAAACTTTATAAATACATAGAAATTAAACAACATGCCCTTGAATAGTCAATGGGTCAATGAAGAAATTAAGAAGGAAATTTAAAAATTTCTAGAAACGAATGAAAACAAACACAACATATCCAAACCTATGGTATACAGCAAAAGCAGTATTAACAGGAAAGTTTATAGCAATAAACTCCTACATTAAAACAATAGAAAGATTTGAAATAAACAACCTAACAACGAACTACAAGAAGAGCAAGAAAAGAACAAATCAAATCCAAAAGTAGAAGAAGAAAAGAAAGAATGAAGATCAAAGAGGAACTAAATAAAATTGAAACTAAAAAATACAAATGATGAAGGAAACAAAAGTTGGTTTTTTGAAAAGATAAATAAATAAAATAGACAAACCATTAGCTACACTAAGGAAAAAAGAAATCCCAAATAAATAAAATTAGAAACAAAAAAGGAGAATTACAACTGATACCACAGAAATATAAGGGTTCATTAGGGACTATTATGAACAACTATATGTCAACAGATTGGAAAACCTAGAGGGAATGGAGAAATTCCTGGACATGCATGACCTACCAAGTTGGAACCAAGAAGAAACAGAAATCCTAAACAGACCAACAATGAGTAACATGTGACTGAGTAATAATAAAAAGTCTCCCAACAAAGAAAACCCCAGGACTAGATGGCTTCACAGCTGAATTCTACAAATTTTTATTTCGATTCTTCTCAACTTATTCTAAAAATATTGAAGAGAAAGGAATTCTGCCAAGTTCATTCTTCAAGGCCAGCATTACCCTGATACCAAAATAAGACAAGAGCACAATAAAAAAGAGGTCAATAAAACTATAGGTCAATATCCCTGATGAACACAGATGCAAAAATCCTCAACAAAATGCTGGCAAACTGAACCAAGCAGCAAATCAAATTACACACCATGATCAAGTGGGATTTATCCCAGGATGCAAGGATGGCTCAACAAAGACAAATCAATAAACTGCTACATCCCATCAACAGAATTACGAACAGAAACCATAGGATCATTTCAAGAGATACAGAAAAAGGATTTGATAAAATTCAATGTTGCTTCATGATAAAAACTCTCAACAAACTAGGCACTGAAGGAAACATACCTCAACACAATAAGGCCATATGTGACAAACCCACAGCTAACATAATACTGAATGGGGAAGAGCTAAAAGCTTTTTCTCTGAGATCTATAACAAGACAAGGAGGCGCACACTCCTCTTCAACATAGTACTGAGAGTCCTAGTCGGACCAATCAGGCAAGAGAAAGAAATCAAGGGCATTCAAAGTGGAAAGCAGGAACTCTAATTGTCTGTTTGCAAGCAAAAGGCTCTTACATATTAAAAATAAATAAATAAATAAATAAATAAATAAATAAATAAATAAGACGCCAGCAAAAAACTCTTCAAACTAATAAATTCAGTGAAATGACAGACTACAAAATCAACATATAAAAATCAGTAGCATTTTTAGAGATCAACAATGAACCCGTGGAAAAAGCAATCAAGAAAGCAATCCCATTTAGCTACAAAAATATAAAATAAAAATAACAATACCTTGGAAGAAATCTAACTAAGAGGGTGAAAGATCTCTACAAGGAAAATTATATTCTACCCTTGAGGGTAGAATAGTGGATTCTAAAGACAGGGAAGGGTGGCGGGAGGGGAGAAAGGGAGAGGTTGGCAAATGGATATGAAATCACATCTAGACAGGAGAATAAGGTTTAGTGTTCTATAGCCTTGTAGAGTGACTATAGTTTACGGTTTAATGTATATTTTCAAGCAGCTAGAAGAGAGGATTTTGAATATTCCAAGCATTAAGAAATGACAAATCTTTGAGATGAGGGACATGCTAATTACCCTGATTTGCTAATTGCACATGATAAACATGTATTGAAATATAACACTGTATCCCATAATATGTACTATAATGTGTCCATTAAAAATAATAATTGTTAAAAATCCAAGTGCTATTTCTCATTTGTCCTGTGTCAATATTGTGGGCCACTGGTGGAGCCCTAACCATTTGCAAATAAGACTATAGTCACTTAAGCTAAAAGCAAATGAATCGCCACAAAAACTACCACTGGCACCAAGTCTTATTTCCAGAATTTCCTGCCCACAGCACTGCCACAGTCACTGTGGGCACGAAAGACACACTAGCAACCAAGTTTCAACCCCAGCACAGTTGATGCCTTCATTTCTCTAGTTTGGAACAGATGTATATTCAAAACTTACATTTACTCCAACTTCCCCCTTGCTTAAATAGCTCCTTAAGGATGACTTCCTGTTACTAATCCCAACAGCTTCGGTGCATCCACTCTATTCTCCAAAGTAAATAAAAAGAGAAAATGTGTTGAAAGGCTGATAATGCTCCCTTAAGATTCCAGCATGATGTACTGCTTGAAATGGCCACTCCACCTTGTTCCTTTACGGTACTTTTAAAGTAGCCCCAGTTCTTATAAATAATTGAAGCCACAATTTCTGCCATACCATTAGGTTCACAAAGGGTGGGGCCAGGGGACTTCAAAGTCTGTCTCTGATTTTTTGTTTTAAAAAAAAAAGTTTATGCGAGTAGGTAATGAAAATAAATATTCACACAACTCGGAACAGGGATGGTGGAACTTAAAGCCCCAGCCTGGCACAGGTATCCAGCCAGTGAGGGTGAGGACACAGACTCATACGGCCCCCACAATCCCCCAGAAGTGCCACAGACAGGTGGGTGGTCTGAGACTGAGCCAAGCTCCGAATTCCAGGAGCTGTTTGGCTCATGTGCACAAGGATGCCCCACATCCACCCGTCCCAGTGCAGAATACGAGGCTGCCCCACATCACCCGTCCCAGTGCAGAGCACAAGGATGCCCCATGTCACCCGTCCCAGTGCAGAGCACAAGGATGCCCCACATCACCCGTCCCAGGGCAGAACACAAGAATGCCCCATGTCACCCGTGCCAGTGCAGAGCACGAGAATGCCCCACATCACCCATCCCAGGGCAGAGCATGAGGCTGCCCCACATCACCTGTCCCAGTGCAGAGCACAAGGATGACCCACATCACCCGTCCTGCCACAGAACACAAGGATGCCCCATGTCACCAGCCCCCAATGCAGAGCATGCCCCGAAGGTGCCAGCCCAGCCTCCCCACACACACTGGCTGTCAAGGCACATGCCCTCCAAGAAGGAGGATCCAAGAAGTCATGGCAGAGTGAGGTGCTGCTCTTCATCATCCCCAAGCAGAGGCAAAAGCCCCAGCAGACATTTGGAGAATCCCTACAGGTGGCTCTGGACTCTAGCGGAGGCTCAAAGATGTCCCCAAATATTCCAGGCTCAAATCTAAAACAGGCCACTCTTCTAGATATGCCCAGACTGGAACCTATATAGGCCGTCCTTCCCAGCTTTCCTCTGGAATAGCAGGCTTAAAAGCATATCAACTAAAAGGGGCCATGAGGAAGGGAGAAGTCTTATCTTTAAAAAGAGAAAGATTAAAAAAAAAAAAAAAAGAGGCACTGAACCCATCTGAGCACAGCGTACTGGCTCAGCATCTGTCATCACTGCATCTGTCAGACATGCATACTCCCCACACCCATACTCCCAGTCCCCACACTCCCAATGCCTGTCTCCTGGCGCCTGTGCTCCCCACACTCATGTTCCCCGCACTCTGCTCCCTGTGCCCATGCTCCCCGTGCCTATCTCCCCGTGCCCATGCTCCCTGTACCCATGCTCCCCACACTCATGCTCCTGCACTATACTCCCCTCACTGTGCTCCCTGTGCCCATGCTCCCCATGCCTATCTCCCCGTGCCCATGCTCCCTGTACCCATGCTCCCCACACTCATGCTCCTGCACTATACTCCCCTCACTATGCTCCCTGTGCCCATGCTCCCCATACTTGTGCTCCCTGCACTGTGCTCCCTATGCCCATGCTCCCTGTGTCCATGCTCCCCGTGCCCACGATCCCTGCATCCATGCTCCCCACACCCTTGCTCCCCATACTGTGCTCCCTGTACCCATGCTCCCTGTGACTGTGCTCCCCACACTCAGGTTCCCTGCACCTATGCTCCCCACATCTGTGCTCCCTGTGCCCACAACTGCTCCTCGAACTCTCTCCCACTAATTTCCTCTGTACACGCCTCTTGATAGTCACCATCACCTCGAATCACCTGGATAAATGGAGGTAAAGAAAATATCTAGAGTAGCATTTTAGAGGACGGAAGTGGAAGAGGCTATTTACCAAGCAGGACTGTGAGATGAGCGCATCTGATCCACATTAATCCAGACAGTCAGTTTATTAGCCCCTTTAGACAGCTGGGGACACCAAAGCGGGGAGGGACGCAGTTGCCTAACCCGATGATGCTGAGAGCACAGGCCCAACCCCAGTCCCACAGCCACAGGAGGAGGCCCCTGAGCAGGCAGGCACAGAGGTGCAGCCCAGAGAATGCTTGGGACCCTGGCACAGACTCCTTAGGAAGGAACAGAGAAAGGCCCACAGAGACTCAAGCAGCACAGAAGAAGGTCACCCACAAGTTAAAAATAGATGTTTGTGCTTTACCATCCCAGCGTGCTAAAAATCCAATCCGCTCATGCACGCAGCCTGACGTGAGCCCGGCCTCCTGCAGCATTTGGCCAAGCCACAGACACACCTGCCCCTCTCCCGACAATAGCAGGCTCTGCAGCTGCACTTCAATGTACTTGACACCCTTCTCTGAGGATTAAGCTACGCTCTGTCAGCACTGGGTGAGTTTAATCCCAACAAAGCTAAGTGTGTCGATCTGCAGTGCAACAACCAACCGGTTTTGGATAATTCTGAATCGCCCAGCAAGGCTTAGTGACACGACTTACTTTTCCATTTTCATTTCAGGTAAACTGGCCCACACGGTCTAGTTTACCTGCTGATACTTCCTTGGAAAGGCCATCAGGGGAGATCCACACCATTTTCATCTTTATAGGGATGTGGATTTCAGTTTGATGAGAAAGGGAATGGGGAAATAAAACAAGGATTCAAAACAGATGCCTGTGTGTTTCCTGGGAGTGACAAAGTCAGGAACTGTGGCTCTGTGTCAGACAAGGGAGCAACAGAGACAAAGCCACCAACTCCTGAGACGGAGAACCTGACACATGGTGCAGCCACCGTTTGTGGCCACGGAAATTTCAGCGAACACAGACCCTCAGTCACATGGTACAGCCACTGCCTGCGGCCACGGAAATTTTAGGGAACACAGTAACATGGTACAACCACCACCTATAGCCATGGAAATTCCAGGGAACACAGACCCTCAGTCACATGGTACAGCCACTGCCTGTGGCCACGGAAATTCCAGGAATGCAGACTCTCAATCACATGGTACAGCCACAGTCTACGGCCACAGAAATTCCAGGGAACACAGACCCTCAGTCGCATGGTGCAGCCATCATCTATGGCCATGAAAATTCTAGGGAACGCAGACTCTCAATCACATAGTGCAGCCACCACCTATGACCACGGAAATTCCAGGGAACCACAGACCCTTAGTCACATGGTACAGCCACCACCTATGGCCACAGAAATTCTGGGGAACGTAGACCCCAGTCACATGGTGCAGCCACAGTCTGCAGCCGTGGAAATCTAGGGAATGTAGACGCCAGTCACATGCTACAGCCACCACCTATGGCCATGGAAATTCCAGGGAACATAGACCCTCAGTCACATGGTACATCCACCACCTACAGCCAAAGAAATTCTGGGGAACACAGACTCAGTTGCATGGTGCAACCACAGCCTGTGGCCACAGAAATTCCAAGGAACACAGACCCCAGTCTCTAAAGTGTTATTTGCTTTATGAACGGCACCACAGTGATTGTGGAAGAGTTTCTCTCTGTGCAGAGCTCAGTTTCCAGAAGGGCAGTCAGCCCCAGGAATGCCTTCCTCCTCTTCAGAGCTCAGGGCCCAGGGCTGATGCCCTTATTCCTCAACAGTGCCTTTGGGGGGTCCTCCAACACTCTGCATGCACCTCCTAGGAGCAGAGGCTACAACAGGAACCCAGAGACCAAGTCCCTCCTCAGACAACAGTGAGCTGGTGGCCTTCCACTCTGAGTTCCAACTGCAATGGAGTAGGTATTCCATGAACACTTGCTAAATGAATGAATAATATAATAAAGTCATCTGTGCTGACCTTTACTGGTCTGCTGACTGTGGGCTTCAAAGCATAGTGCTTCAGATGACCTCATTCCTGGAGCAGCCAGCTCTTCCCAGAGCCACGGCCGCTGGAGGACAAAGGCCAGGGCTTCTCTCCTGCAGCAACATGCTCAGGACCCTGTGCTGGACACGCTGGGGGCGTCTCCAGCAGAAGAGCCCTAGCCCTGACCTTGCAACACCAGTTAATCCCAGGGGAGTCACAAGTGCTCAATATCAAGTAAATGTCCATTGTGATTTAACATAACAATTTTAGAAGAAGGGCAGAGTGTCACCTCCTTCCTCAAACTGGGAACCATAAATCTCGATACAAGGCCTTAACTGAGGCTCTGTCTTAAATCCTGCTAAAATTACCAGCCAAACACTCATATTTACAATAGAGTTGAAGGGGAAAAAAAAAAACAACTAAGCCAAACACCGATAAGAAATGGTCAAGTAAACTGTGATTACATCAACCCAAAGATTAAACTTTAATACTATAAAGTAGCAAGATATTAAAAGAATACAAACTCTATGTACATCATGGCTCAAGGGTTCTAAAATTGCACAGAGACAAAGACTAGAATAGAAGGAGGATATGTTTACAGATATATGTGTGTTTTTTAATTTTAATGGCATATTGTTTCTCTAATAAATGTTTAATTTGACTAACCAGATAATTCAGAAAAAAAAATATCAATTGTGCCTATGGATAAATATGTAAAGAATCCCTCTCTCTCATGCCAATGAAATTAGTTTGGGTCTGGCCCACGGTCTTCAATCTTTTAATTAAGACACAAATAGCATGTTCCAAGCTATTAGCAAAAAAAATGATTTAAAACCAGGAGCCCAGAAGAAAAGGACCCTGTCAATCATAGCATCTCTCCATGCCTCTCTATCCTGGACAGTGTTCTTTCTTTCTCCATTTTTCATACCTACTGCACAAAGCACTTAGTAAAGAACTACCTCAATCCATGAGTCGCACAGCACAAAGGGCGGACGTTGCTACGAAACATGCAGCCCAGGAACAAAGCAGTAACCCCAGCGAAGAAAAGCAAGAGACTGCTGGTTATCATTCTAAGTCTCACAACTCAAAATGGTAGCACTTTCCTACTTTGTTGGTTTCAAGGGCTTGTTAAAATTAACTCCCCTACTGCATATGGAAGAAAGAAGCAGGACGGTTGTGCAGGCCCCGAAGAGGCGGTGCCCCTCGTTCCACGGCCGACTGCTGTCTTCCCACACCAGCTGGGTTTACCAGTTAGTCACAAACAAATGGATGCAATTACTTCTTTTGAGACGTAACAAGTTTTTGGCCCTCAGCAGGAAGAATAGGAAACTGGCACAAAAGTAGGTAACCTCTGCATGGCACACACACACAGAAGATTAAAGCCTTAAAGGCGGAGCCATTTGGAAAGCGAAGGTGGAAACAGGAAGGACGCCAACAGGATAGAGTGGTCAGAAACCCATCACGTCACCGAAGGGCTCTTTCTACGTTACAGAGGACACAATGCCCCTATTTCCAGGGTAAACACCCATTTGCCAAACTCAGCCAGTGACGGCAAGCAGGAGTTTGCTTTTTTAAGGCGTCTGAGTAATGATGAGAAGAGCGAGAAATGATCTTAATAATGGGACTGACAGGGACCAGGGCTGGTGACTCAGCCGATGTGCACAGCATCAAAACCAAGGTTCCTCAACGTGCTCCCTCTGCAGTTCAGAACAGCACTACAACTCACCCCATAAATCACTGCTTAAAAAAAAATCAGTTCTAAAAAAAGAGACGACCCATTTGAAAGCAGCTGGGAGGAGGAAGACAGAGAGTGACTCACAGCATCCAACCGCTTGTAGCCTCGGAATCATAACAAGAATATGAAACTAGTGGGTCCAGTGTGAGGCAGAACAGAGATGCTGTCACGGCTCTCAGGAGGCTGAGCGGTAAGGGCATGGCTCGGGCCCCGCAGCACGTTAATGGCGCATGGAGCAGCCTATGGGCCTGTGCCTCTATTTGGGTTCACTTTCCTAGCTTCCTGGCTAAATTTGATGTATGGAATTTATTCACCAAGAAAAGAACACTCAAATCAAACTACTGTCGTAACTCTGCAGGACTCTTAACATTCCGTCCACACGCTCCAAAGCCCACACATATCAGTGCTGCCACTGTGCAGGTGACAGTATTTTCAATGCATCCTGCATGTAGCCATCTCATTCATGATACTAGGTTATCTGCGATGACTTTCAGACAGATGCAACAACACCACCAGGCCGTGATGCCTGGCTCCAGCAGGCGGGCAGCTTGGGCGGCATCAGGCCTCACCTTCCTGAACCCACGGACCCGCCCGCCTTCCTCCCAGTTACAAAAAACTGTCTGTGAGGCTGAATGAGACTCAGCTTTCACACATTTGTTTTTCAGAGTAAGCTATTTCTTTTCCATGAAAATAATGTGCACAGCACCCTTAGGGCCTTCTCTTAGGCTCTGGAAGGCAGCTCTTGGGTCAGCTCTTGCACAAGTGTGTGTCTTCCTCTGTGTGCAGGGTGAGACCTCCAAGGTATGCACAGGGCTGGAGGTGTAGGGTGTATAACTCCATTCAAGAGCCACATACATTTGTGCCAAGTGCCCTGAAAAAGCCACCCCCAAAACCTACAAACTCCCCATTGGGACGTCGCTTTAGGATACCCCATGCAGGCTGTGTGAGGAGCAGGCCTCTGCACATTCCTATGTGCTAACAATAACACATGCAGCCAGGTGCGGTGGCTCATGCCTGTAATCCCAACACTTTGGGAGGCCAAGGCAGGTGGATCACCTGAGGTCAGAGTTCAAGACCAGCCTCGCCAACATGTTGAAACTCCATCTCTGCTAAAAATACAAAAAATTTAGTTGGCTGAGGTGGCACATGCCTGTAGTCCCAGCTACTCAGGAGGCTGAGGCAGAAGAATCACTTGAACCCAGGAGGCAGAGGTTGCAGTGAGCAGAGATCATGCCACTGTACTCCAGCCTGGGGAACAGAGCAAGACTTCATCTTAAAAAAAAAAATTAACCAGGCATGGTGTCAGGTGCCTGTAGTCCCAACTATTCAGGAGGCTGAAGCAGGAGAATTGCTTGAACCAGGAAGGCAGAGGTTGCAGTGAACCAAGACCACACAATTGCACTCCAGCCTGGGCAACAAGAGCAAAACTCCATCTCAAATATATACATATATATTATATTAACACACGAACACAGGTCCCTCAACCAACACAGGGAGACTCAGCAGGTTCCCGAGCCTTCACCTCCCTCAGGGAGCAGGTTCTCCCCTGCTGAGGAAACGTTAGGCTGCACTACTGCGGAGCATAACTGATCACTGAAGGAATCAGCTACGTTAATCAGCAGAGCAGAGCATAGAGCAGAGTCAGTTGGCATGGAACACACTGACAATTACCAAAGCCACAGAGTACAAAAGCATAGCACCTATTTTTTAAGAATTCTGCCAAAACCAACAATTTTTGCAGGCTATATCATGAGTTCTATCAAAAGAATTCACTGCCTCCCAAACAAATGGGAAAGAGCTCCTTCTGAAGCATGCACTGCCCAAAAAGATCAGCAACCAATCAACAGAGAAACTTACTTCCTAATTTGAATCAACAAATGAATGCAATCTTTTTAAAAATTAGTAAGAGGAGGCCAAGCATAGTGACTCACACCTGTAATCCCAGCACTTTGGGAAGCTGAGGTGGGTAGATCACAAGGTGAGCAGTTAGAAACCAGACTCACCAAGATGGTGAAATCCCGTCTCTACTAAAAATATAAAAATTAGCCAGGCATGGTAGTGGGCACCTATAATCCCAGCTACTCAGGAGTCTGAGGCAGGAGAATCACCTGAATCTGGGAGGTAGAGGATGCAGTGAGCTGAGGTTGCACCACTGCACTCGAGCCTGAGCGACAAAGCAAGACTGTGCCTCAAAAATAAAATAAAATAAAATAAAATAAGACATGAAGCCAGGCGCCGTGGCTCACACCTGTAATCCCAACACACTGGGAGGTCGTGGCAGGCAGATCACCTGAGGTTAAGAGTTTGAGACCAGCCTGGCCAACATGGTGAAACCCCATCACTACAAAGGTACAAAAACCAGCCAGGTACTATGGCAGGTGCCTGTAATCCCAGCTACTCAGGAGGCTCAGACATGAGAATCACTTGAACCCAGGAGGCTGAGGTTGCAGTGAGTCAAGCTCACACCACTGCACTCCAGCCTGGGAGACAGAATGAGACCCTGTCTCAAAAAATAAAAAATAAATAAGACACGAGTTTGTCTTTATGGGGAAGTTTTCTGTTTCCTCTCCAATTTGCTTGGCAATTCCATTTAAAGTATCGGTTATTCATTAAATAATTTTTAGGCCCTTTAAAGCCACAAAGAATATGCAATTATAAAAAGCAAAATTGTAGGAAAGAGAAAGGAGAAGAAAATATTCTGGGGGAAGGAGTAGTATGAGAAAGCAGCTGCCACAGCCCTCCTATTCCTTAATCCTTCCCAGAATAGAGCTCCAGATCACCTGGAGGCCTCTTCACCCTCATGGCCTCCCAAAACTCATGGCCTCTCCACCTGCAGGGCCTCTCCACCCACATAGCCTCCCCACCCTCAGGGCCTCCCCACCCACAGGGCCTCCTCGCCCACAGGGCCTCCTCACCCGTGGAGCCTCTGCACCCTCACAGCCTCTCCACCTGCAGGTCCTCTCCACCCATGGGACCTGTCCACCAGCATAGCCTTCCCCCCATGTGGCCTTCCCACCTACACAACCTCCTCACCCAAGGGGCCTCCGCACCCTCACAGCCTCTTCACCCACAGGGCTTCTCCTCCACCTGCACAGCCTCCCCACCTGCACAGCCTCTCTACCCACACAGCCTCCCCATCCACAGAGCCTCCCCACCTGCACAGCCTTACTACCTGCACTGCTTCCCAACCTGTGTGGCCTCTTCACCTGTGTGGCCTCCTCCCTGGCTCACACTCAAACCCAAGTGTGTAGGGAGACAACACGTCTGGCCTCACACCCCAAATGCACCCCCACATAGATCCAAGGCCGTAGGCTTCCACGGGAGGGCTGCCCAACACTTCTCCCCGCAGAGAGCCCTTGCGTTTTGCTGGCCGTGTGCTCTGTGGTGTGAGCTGGCCTCACTTTCCCCTTTGAGGGACATTAGGTGACACAGGGCAGGGACCCGCAGTGGAAGAAGGATGAAGCCCTCAGCCCCGCAGCAGTTAGTGACCCTCAAAGCCCACAAAGCAGAACACCAGCAGTGCATGTAACGGTGCCCCCGGCACAGCGGAATTGGACCAGAGTCTAGAAGACCGGACAATGTGTGACCCACTCAGGCTGGTGGCCCATGCAGGAACCTCAGGGGAATGCTCCGCTCTTTCTCCCAATCTATATTATGTGCTTAAAACTGAATTTTTTTCCATCCTCCTCTGTATGAAATAAGTGCTGGAAATTCCACGTGTTTCTGTAATATTTTCTGATATTTTAATAAAATGATGACAACCAACTTGAAGAATTCTCTCCACTTGAATTTTGATTGAAGATGGGAAAGCAATCCACAGAAATAATTCAGCATTAACAGCTGTTTTCAGCTTTCACTCTGAAAGCAGATATGTTGAGGAATTTTTGAAGTCCAATAACATAAAGAAACACAAATTTTTGATCCTTCAATTCGTGGGTTTCTATCAAACAACACTGGAAAACAAGTTGATTCATCTAATTTAAGCCTATAAAACCATTTTATGTGGTTACGAGACACAGGATTGCAAATGACCTTACAGCACTACCCTCAGAAACTCAACCTGGGCAAACCCACACTTGACAGTAAAGTCAAAGACCACTCAGCGAACAGATGGAGCAGTGGGGCCGGCACAGGCTGGAGGGGGCAGGGATGCTGAAAGGGAGCCATGAAACAACCCTCTCGCACTTTCTTCTTAAATGTGTAGCTCAGGTCTCAGCAAGATTCATACGGAAGTAAAACCCATAATTAGGCTTCCTGCATGCAAACACACACACCCCTTTCTCTGCCTGGTCGCTCAATAAGAAACTCATTAAGCCCTTTTATTAAGAAATCTGTACAGATGCAGGTTGTTCATGGGGAATTCGGCTGAGGGCACCTTCACTGAAAGCAGCTATGCCACTGTCTGGGCAGCAAGATGGTATCACTCACCCTCCAAGAGCGACTGACAAGCCAAGTGTCATCACCTCAAAAGGCCACAATGCCCAACACACCGGACACCAGTTCCCAGTGACATCCCAGACTCTGGGAACAAATGTGGGTCCAACTTCTGAGTTGGGCCCCCGCAGGTGGGGGACCCTCAGACTCGCCCTGCCTAGCTTTGGGGCACCACACTCTGCAGGCATGGATGGGCACTATCATGCCCATCAGACAATTTTGCTCACATCAGCGTGACGCAGGCAGCACAGAAGTTCCTGTCCTGAGACAGCACACGAGGTGGGTGCTGCAGGCACAGGGTGCACCTGGGCCATGACGCAAGCCAGGAAACCTATCCAAGGCTGACACAATCAGATAACCGGGGTGGGCCTTTCCCAAATGATACTCTCCTTATCTTGCCAAACGAGCTGTCCACGCTGCACACTCTATTTACCAGTTTACATCTGAACCCTGCACACGGCTCTCCTGCCTCCTAGCCATGCCCTCCTCATCCTTCCCTCCTCAGGAGGGTGGCAGCCAAGCCCACAGACCTGTGTCATGTTACAGGACACTGACACACCTCGAGTAATCCCACATTTGAAATTGAAAAACAAGAACACTTCCGGTCGCTGGAAGTCTGGAAAGGCAGTTGGCTGCACACCACAGCCCCCACTCCCTTCTTGGCCCTGAAAGTGTTAAAAGGGAAAACAAAGTCAACACCAGCTCCTCCCTGCTGGTGAAAATTGGCACGAATGAATTTAGTTTCTGGCTGCCAGCCCTCACAAAACCGTTACCCAAAAAAAGTTCACCATGCTAAACCGCTCCAAATATAAATGCAAGAGGCGACGGCCCACCCCACTCCACGTTCCATGAGTGGCCTGACCAGGGTGAGCCCGGAGACGGCTAAACAGACCTCAAACATTTCAGATTTGAGAACTTCAGTGGTTTTGGGGAAAAGACCTGGCAAAACCCGATCTGAAACTTATGACAGTTGAGCACATGATTAGGAGCAAACAAGAGGCGTACACAACACTCCGTGAGACTGCGGTGGCCGATCTGCCACAAACCCTCCTACGAAGCCCGGCGGGGGGGGTGGGTGCCATTCCACCCAGGCCTCCCGCGCCGCACACGCGAGCAATGGTGGTGGGATCCCCCGGCGGCTACAGGACCGCCGCACAGCCTGAGCCGGCAGGGCTCGAACCCAGAGTCCAACGACAAGTTTCGCATTGAAATCAGGCCGGGCGTTCCAGGCAGTCCCCGCAGGCGAGGAGGTGGCGCGCACCGCGCTGCTGCACCAAGGACGCGGCGGCTCCGGCGCAGAGCGCACGGGAAGGCCGATCCCCCCGGGCCCGGCCGCTGCATCCTGCGTCCTCCCGCGGCGCTCGGGCCCTACAGACACCTCCAGGGCGGGGGTTCGCGGCCCCCCAGACACCCCCAGGGCGGGGGTTTCCCGGCCCCACAGACACCCCAGGGCTGGGGGTTCGCGGCCCTATAGACACCCCAGGGCGGGGGTTTCCCGGCCCTACAGACACCCCCAAGGCGGGGGGTTCGCGGCGCCCCAGACACCCCCAGGGCGGGGGTTTCCCGGCCCCACAGACACCCCAGGGCTGGGGGTTCGCGGCCCTATAGACACCCCAGGGCGGGGGTTTCCCGGCCCTACAGACACCCCCAAGGCGGGGGGTTCGCGGCCCCCCAGACACCCCCAGGGCGGGGG
>CM052669.1:659460-731564 GCA_028533165.1 Leontopithecus rosalia
CTGGGGGGCCGGAGGGCGCGCAAGGTCCGGGCTGGGGTCTCACCTCACCCTCCGGGCCCCGCACCCGCCCCGCCACAGGCCCCTCGTCCCCCGCCCGCCGCGCGCGGCCCTCCCCGGCGACAGCGCGGCCCGGCCCGGGGCGGGGGCCCGGTTACCTTCCGACAGCTCCAGCTCCAGCTCCGCCAGGCGCGCCCGCACCTCCAGCGGCAGGGCCATGCCCTCCAGGCTGCGGTCCGCCATGCTCCGCGGGCGCCGCGCCCCGCACGGCCTCCTCTTTGTTCGCAGGCGGAGGTCTCGGCGGCCCGCTCCTCGCGCCCGGCGGAACCGCACCGAGGAGGAGGCGGCGGCGCGGGCGCGGGAGGCCGGCGGCGGGCGCGCAGGGACCTCCCTCCCCTCGGCGCCTCTTCAGCGCGGCCCCGCCACAGCTGCCTGGCGCGCCCCCGCGCCCCTCGCGCCCCGGCCCGCCCCGCGCGCTCTCGGCCCCTCAGGCGCTGCGGCCCGGGCCCGACCCGGCTACTCTCGGCCACTGCCTGGCGGGAGCGCCTCTGCGCGCTCGCGGCGCGGGGACGCGCAGGAGGAGGCGCGCGCAGGAGGCGCGGGGGCGCGCGGGCCCCGGGCGCGCGGCCGCGTCGGCGCAGCGCGCGCTCCCGGGGCGCGCTCGTGGGGGTGGGGCGTAGGGCCCGCGGGGCGGGGCGGGGCGGGGCGGTCCCGGCCTCTCCGCGTCCAGCCGGGCCTCTGGGCCGGGCCCGGTCGCCTGGTCCACCCGGCTCCCTGCGAAAAACACGTCCTGGAGCCGCAGCTTGACGGCTGCGCGTTAACTCCCAGTGCCCCGGGTCCTGGAGAGCTGGTTTTTCCGAATGAACGTTTTAAGAGGCGGAGACGGAGCGCTAGGCTGGAAGTTTCGAATGCAGCCGGCCAGCAGATGACCTTGAGCGCCTCCGAGCCTTTGCCTGCGGTCAGTGCCCTCATCTGTGAAAAGGGGCTGGAAGAGGTTGGGTCACCCAATCTCCAAATGCCAGGGCAGCCCAAAAAGCCTGGCCCCAGCCCTCGCTGGACGGGCTGCAGGCCCCTGGCTTCCGACCCTCCTGCCCCTTGAGGGACCCTCAGTTCCCAGCCTCTGCGCCACCTCTGCGTGTCTCTAAGTCCTGTCCATTTGACCCCCTCTGTGTCTCTAGTCCTGACCATTTGGGGAGGCCCTCGCATCTCCAGCTGCCCGCTGAGCAACCTTGCCTAATACTCCCTGACACCCTAAATGCCACAAAATGAAGTCAGCTGCTGCCAATGACTATCTCCCTGCTTCTCATAACTGCCCCGTTGTCTTAATCGTCTTCCTCTCTCTCCACACATTCTCCCCAGTCTGTCACCTAATGCCCTGACTACCTGACCTCCTTTACATACTTGCACCCTCTCTTCCTAGCCCGGCCACTCCCTCAGGCCCAGAGCTTCCTAAAGAGCTCCTGGCCTCCCCATCCTCCACAGGACACTGGCCAGCACTGCCTCCCTGAGGCCCAGCTGCACTCACTCCACTTTCAAGGTAGGCAGCAGGAACACAGGTTCCCCCCACTTGCCTTGACTGGAGCCCCCACCAGTGGGCGCCCACCTGCAGGGCAGCCTTGCAGCCTCCATACTCCAGCTCCTGCAGACAAGGTGGCTGCCTCCCAGCACCTCTGCTCCTGGCGTTCACCCTGAAGAGCCTGCCCCATCTCTGCCTGTTGCCTGCCCCTTCTCTGCCTGTGCATCCACAGCCATCCCTGACTCCAGGTCCAGAACAATCTCTCCCCTCCCTCTTCCTGCCCTGGCCAATTCCCGCCCTCATCACGTTTGGCCTTTCATTTATCTTCTCTGTAGTCTGAGTGAGTATAAGTGCCTGGAGGACAGAGCCCATGCCTCACAGATCCTTGCCCTTTCTTTCTATGGGTCTAGCAGTGGTGGCAACTGCCAGAGGTGTGTGCGTTTCCTGTATGGATCTGTCCTTTCAGTGGGGAATTGTGAGACGCAAACGACACACAACGATGAGCTGGGAAACGGGAACCCCAAAATCCGTGTGCTTCCTGCCCGAGCTGTGCGTCTCTGTCTGGTGCACACTGTGGGTTCGTCCTTCGCTCAAGACTCCATCCAGTGCAACAGACATGGGTATCACAAGCATGTGGCCCCACCATCGTCTCTCCCCTTCTCATGATAAAGACACCGACCAGCAATGTAGGGGCTGTGGAGAAGATCCCACCCAGCCCCCTGCTTGTCACAGATAAAAGTCCTTAGAGACAGAAAGGGGAGGCAGAACCAGGATTCAAACCCCAGTCTACAAAGCAAAGCCCTGAATTCATTTCATTATAGCGAAGTCACACTGTGTATTCCAAGCAATAAATGGTGTCAAGTCCATTTAGGGCAGGGTAATGTCAGAATAAAAATATGTATTGCCAGGCCAGGCACAGTGGCTCATGCCTGTAATCTCAGCATTTTGGGAGGCTGAGGTGGGTGGGTCATTTGAGGTCAGGAGTTCGAGACCAGCCTGGCCAACATGTTGAAACCCCGTCCCTACTAAAAATACAAAAAATTAGTTGGGCATGGTGGTGCACGCCTGTAGTCTCAGCTACACAGGAGGCTGAGGCAAGAATCTCTTGAACCTGGGAGGTGGAGGTTGCAGTGAGCCAAGATCTCACCATTGCACTCCAGCCTGAGTGACAGAGCGAGACTCAGCCTAAAAAACAAAAATTTTTTAAATTAAATATATACATAGTCCCTTTTTAATAAGCAGATGGGCCTTAATCATTTGCATATGATCCTATAACTGATGTTGGTTGCAAAGAAAACTTGTATTTTGCATTAAACACATTGAGATTGTAAACTCAGACTCTGAGCTGACGGTTCCTTTCAGTAGGCCTTTGTGCACCTACACATTACACGTGTGAGTGCCAGCTCTTGGCCTTAGACTGTCATTTCCAGGAGCCTGATAGATATCATCTTTATCCAGAACTCCTACCATCTCCTTGAAATTCATGCTGTCCACAGTCGAACTCATCCTACCTACCAATCCTCTCCCCGATACACTATTTCCAAGAGCAGCATCCCTTTCACTTTGGGTCCCCTCGAGAACTTCCACCTCATTGAGGCCACCGGCTATGGCACAGATCAGGCCTTCAGAGCTGCCTTCCGGTCTCTGCACCACAGCTGCCAGATCACTCTTCCTAAAAAGTACCTCTCAGCACAGATCACGGGCCCCTTGCTGCACAGCCCACCAGGATTCCATGCCTACAGACTGAAGAACTGAATTTGACATCACTGGTTTCACAGGCGCTGCACTAAAGATTCCTCCCTGCGTTCTGTTCGTGCAGTCTCCTTCCTGCCCCACGGTTCAGCTGTGGCGTCTTTTTCTGACATGCTCCCTCCTGTTGTTTCTCCTTCCCCGAAACCTGAGTCATAGCCACGCACGGAATATCCAAGTTGAAACGCCACATCTTCCATGCAGCCTTCCCAAATCACCTGGTTAGAAAGATTCTCTCCCACCTGTGGAATTACACACCTCTTTATCCTCCTGCTCTCCCTGGGATTGGTAATTTATATGTGTGTTTTATCTGGTGGCTGGCTTATCTACAATTCTCCCATTATGTTGACTGTCATCACAAACAGCATAGTGCCTCTTGTCTGGAAGTAGAGACCTGCACAGCAACAGGGAGGAGCAGCCATATCCCCAATCTCATTCTGTTCCGCCTTGAGCAGCCTCGCAGAATGTGTGACTTGGTGAAAACCTTGCCATCCCCTGTATTCATAAGTGTCAAAACCTGGTTCAAATGTGTTTCCAGAGAGAAATGAAGATGCCCAGTAGATGTTTATTAGAATGAATCAAATGGACTCCCAGGTTTGGCAGACTTCAAAAGCTCTGCCAAACCCCTGAAATTTCCACCAGGGATTAAAGTCACATTTTTGAGTTCTGGTCAGTTGCCTTCAGCAAACCACTGTAAAAACTCATGACTATTGTGTGGGACATGGCTGCACAACTCCCAGCATTTATTAACACAATTGCATGGTTTAATTTATCAAAAAGGGGATGGGCACATCGGCTCATGCCTGTAATCTCAGCACTTTGGAGGCTGAGACTGGGGGATCACTTGAGCCTAGGCATTCAAAACCAGCCTGGACCACACAGTGAGATCCCTATCTCTACAAAAAAAATTTTTTTTAAGTTAGCCTGGTGTGCTGGCTTGCATCTGTAGTCCCAGCTACTTGAGAGGCTGAGATGGGAAGACTGCTTGAGTCAGGGAGTTTGAGGCTGCAGTGAGCCAAGATCATACCACTGCACTCCAGCCTGGGTGACAGAACAAGACCCTGTCTCAAAAGAGAATAATAATAAATTATTAACTAAGCCAGCCTTTCCATAACAAAGCCCAGGGGGTCTGAATATGAATGTGGCCAGGGAAAGGGGCACAGTGGGAGGGAGAGGCTCCTGGCCTCCTGGCAAGAGGTTGAGGGCTGAAGAGACACTAAAATGTGACATTGACGCTATCTTTGCTACTCCACAGTTTTGCCTAGACAAGTCTCAAAAACAGTGTTGTGAGCTCCACAGAGGGAGAGCTACATGTGTCAAATTCAACAATTAATTAATCACCACGCCAGCTAGTATTTGCGGACCTATTTCTACGTCTTCTGTACTGTCTGCTGAAGGGTAATTCGTCACCATTATTTACCTAATTTCCAGGACCTAACCTCTATTTTTTTCTGTTTCACTGAATTCCAAGTCAATTCTAATGAGTGAAAAATTAAATACTTAGGTGTAACTAAGTTCGGGATTTCAGGAAATCTGGTTGGGGAGGAAACAAGCAGCAAAGGAATGTGTTGAATCAGAGCATGCAGAAGGTATCAGTGCCAGGCAGAGGGTTTATTTATTCATGAGATAGCTAACGGGAGGGAAACAGAGCTCTCAGGGAATGGCTCCCCTGCACAAATGCATCTCAGAGCTGCACCTGGACTCCTTCTCTCTTCATCAGATTAATGGAAAATTGTTCACACTGTGCTCTCCCCTATCTGTCCCAATTTTGTGACTTGTTTTTCCTTTTCCAAAGCTCCTGGAAGAGTGGGTTGTAAAATACTGCGGTTGGCATCCTCCACGTACTTAAGCTGCCGTCCTATGTATGTCCGAGGGAAGCAGGGGCTACAATCTCACTGTGACAAAATCTTCCTAAGCTGCAATTTTCACACAGAACTGTGGCTGGCAGCTTATATTTTGGTTATGTTGCATTCTTGTCTTACCATATTATCAGAAATTCAGCTTGGGTAGACTAAAGAAAGGACAAAAGTGAGTAATTGCCTGACACAGAAAGCTTGGGTTTAATTAGTTAGTACTTAGAAAGCAACTTAAGACCTCTGAATTCAGCTCATCCATGCAGTCAAGAGATCATTAACATTTTCATGACAGGTGTTTTTTACAAAATTATAGAATTAATTCTATAATTTGAATATGACTAAGTTTGGTAAACCAGAGGTACATTTTCCTGTCTATTAGTGGTTGCTGTCTTCCTCTGGACGTAACAAACTATCCAATCAATTTACTGAATAACAAGTACACTGGTGAAAGAGAAAAGGCAAGAAATAACCCCAGAGAATCCCACAGTACAATTGATTTGCTTTTCCATTTAATTGATGGAAGTACCAAGAATTCAACTATGACTCAAAGGTATTTTGATAGAAAAACAAGTTATGAAATTTATCTTGAGCAAAATCACCTGAGTGTTTGGTTACATATGTTATTACAAATCGACATACAATTATTGATAATTGAATTAGTTCTGGTGATTTGAATAATTTCTGTTAAGTCTTAATCGCTGTGCTAATGGTAACATTGGCAGCACAGAATAACAAATTGTGCAAAAATTACTCCTGTCTGATCTTAGATTATATAATACTTTTACAGCATAGTTCCTTTGCCAATTATGATTGATTAATGTCTGGCTTAATTAAGCTATTGTTAAAATTAATTACTATTCTAGAACACATATCCACCAACAGCAGAGACAAGGGACACACAAACTTCTGAAGTGGAAGGGAGAGGATGTAAAATTTTGCTGTCAAAAATCGACAAAGTGAGAAAGTATCCGAAAATTTCGAAATCGACCTTATTCTTCAACATGGAAGAACACACACATCCCCAAGTCAAGCACATTCCCAAATGGCTTCTGTGGCGCCGACTGAGACCCCGCTGTGGTGCTCTTGAGTTGTGCGAGCGGCCAAAGCTTGTGGCTGTGGCCTGAGTCTGGACCATCTCACACCCATACTGACATAAACAAAGAAAATCAGAGGGCCATGAGCGTCCACTGTCCACGCTGAGGACACTGTCATCCGGCGATGTTCAGTGACTGTGGGCCGGGTTCCCTAACCATCACAGTACAAACCAGCAGTTGAAGCTTCATTTGTTAAGAATGGTCAGGGGGAGCCTGAGTCAAGGGACATCCCGGAACATGCAGACCGCCGTCAGGTGGGAGTGCCTCTGCGGCTGGCGCTGTGTCTCAGGTCCTTGCTGTCCTGGCCACCAATGTCAGGCTGGGCTCCAGGAAGCAGGGCCCGAGGCAGGGGCCAGGGGCAGGTGCCTTATGGAGGGTGTGTGCTACAGACAGAACCATCAGGAGTGGCCACCTCAGCACAGGACAAAGCAGAGCCCTCGGCCCTGCAGCTCAGAGCACCACAGGGCCAGTCCTCAGGGCAAGGCGCCACCGGGGCCAGCCGGGTGCAGGCAGGGAGTGGCCCACCCATGGGCTCATCCCACCAAGAACACGCATGGCTGTGACCCACCCACAGCCACATGACAGCCACTAGAGGACGGGGCACCCAGCCTGGAGCACCCGAGCAGGCTCGCTGAGAACCACCACAGGCCATTTGGGCGGAAACCGGGAACCCAAAGGGGCTCACATCTATGGAGCAGCGTCCACCAAGCAGCCTGTTCAGGCGGACGGCATCTCACAGGGTGAGGGTCCCACATGATCTCTGGGGAAAACATTGGACGTATGTGATTCAGTGTTTTTTGGTTTATTTTGTATGTTATTTTTTGTTTATTTTTATTTTTAATTTATTTTTTACAATGCAGTGGCACTATCCCAGCTCACTGCAACCTCTGGCTTCCAGGTTCAAGTGATTCTCCCATCTCATCCTCCCGAGTAGCTGGAATTACAGGTGCCCGCCACCACGCCCAGCTAATTTTTATATTTTTAGTAGAAACATGGAATTTCACCATCTTGGCCAGGCTGGTCTCGAACTCCTGATCTCATGATCCACCCGCCTCGGCCTCCCATGGGGCTGGGATTATAGGCGTGAAGCCACCACGCCCAGCCTGTGTTTTACTTTTATGTCTCCATTTGCTTTGTGTGGACTCATAAAGAATTTTAAACAGCATCCTGGTGCCAAGCCCTGCATTGAATGCTGTATAGGATGTGAGTCAGGCACTTACACGTGTAGGGCCTGTAGTCCCAGGACATGGGTTAGGAGCTTACATGTGTAGGGTCCGTAGTTCATAGAACGTGGGTCAGGAGCTTACATACGTGTAGGGCCTATAGTCTTAGGATATGGGTCAGGAGCTTACATGCATGTGGGGCCTGTAGTCCCAGCAGGAGACACGGAAGCAAATAAAAGTGGCAGACACCCCTGGAAAGTCAGGCCTCTTTAACCAAGAGAGGTTAGTTTACAAGGAAGCATGGTTTGTCCAAAATATCTGATTTGAAACCCTTCCCCTGCCCATGGGAAACTTGTGTCACTCAGCCCTCGAAGTGCATGGCCAAGACCTCTCCTGGACCAGCTGCTCATCTCCCCCGGCCCAGGAGTTGCCCACCTGGCAGTTTCCCTCTGGCAATCAGACCTTCAGTGTGGGCATCGGAGATCTTGACAGGTGTGTCACGCTCTGCACACGAATCCCTTGAGCCTGGCCGGGCTCCAAATACCTTCCCAGCCCCTCACCCTGCCCCAGCTTGGTGAGGAGCGGGCACACCAGGGCCCTGGATCCCCTATTCCTGGCGCACCCCTCTGGATGCTCACTGAGGGTAGCTCCCTGAAGGGCCTTCACACAATGCCAAAGCCAAGGCTTCCACACACACAGGCTCCTCGGGAATCTGACCCCACATGGGAAAGCCTGGCCAGGCAGTCACAGAGGTGCAAAGTGTTTGCACCAGGCACCCCCGATTCCCCACAGCTATGGGGGTGGGCCCTGAGGAGCCCGCCTATCCCGAAGCAGCTTGCCCAGCGCCGAAGGCTCAGACGCAGGCACCCCTTCCTGCAGCCCTGTTGGCATCCTCCTTTCCAGCAGGCAGTCTCACCAAGGGCTGCACGCAGTTTCTCAAGGAATTTAGACCCCAGGAAGACGTCGTTGTGCAAAAAAGTCACAGGAGAGCAAAGCAGAATTTAACAAGTGCCATGAGTAGCGTGTTCCTGAGGAAGGTGAAGAATGAGGTCAATCTGAAAATCATTAATGCCTGCTGGGGTCTCCACTGGGCACTCCCACCGTGTGGCGTCTCATCCATCCCCTTCACGGGTGGCACTGCTGTCACTCCCTCCCACCCTGGGCCTCTGCAGAATGTCAGATGGAAATACTCTGAAGCACAAGAAAGAGAGAAAGAAAAAGATTGGAGGGTGGAAAGACAGAGGTCAGGAATGGAGGGCGGGGCAGAGACCGGAGAGTAACATGGGGCTTCCGAGGCTTTCAGAGGATGTGCACTCACTAAGAAAGATCTGTGTCAGCAACACAGAAGGAGGCAGATGAAGCAAGACTCAATGCAGGCAGAAACAAGAGTTGAACTAATGATTTTTTAAATATGATAAATCAGATATTTTTTTAAAACAAATCAGGATGCAAAATGCCGTAGGTTTTTTTGTTTTGTTTTGTTTTTGAGACAGAGTCTCCCTCTGTTGCTCAGGCTGGAGAGCAGTAGTGCAAGCTTGGCTCACTGCAACCTCTACCTCCTGGGTTCAAGTGATTCTTCTGCCTCGGCCTCCCAAGTAGCTGGGATTACAGGTGAGTGTCACCATGCCCAGCTAACTTATGTATTTTTAGTAGAGATGGGGTTTCACCACTTTGGCCCGGCTGGTCTCGAATTCCCGACCTCAAGCAATCCACCTGCCTTAGCCTCCGAAAGTGCTGGGATTACAGGGGTAAACCACCGTGCCCAGCCCAAAATGCTGTTTTTAAATGTTGCTATGGAAATTAGATATTGTGCTCACTTCGGCAGCACATATACTAAAAACTGGAAATTAGATAGGGTATCAGATTCCTGGGGCTGCCATAGCTAAGTGCCACAACTGAGTGGTTTTAACAACAGACATCAGCCAGGCATGACGGCTCACACTTGTAATCCCAGCATTTTGGGAGGCTAAGGAGGGCAGATCCGTTGAGCCAGGAGTTTGAGACCAGCCTGGGCAACATAGCAAGACCTCGTCTCTATAAAAAATTAAAATAAAAGCAATTAGCCAGGTGTGGTGGTGCGCCTGTGGTTCCAATACTTGGAAGGCTGAGGACCACTGAGGCCCAGGAGTTTGAGGCTGCAGTAAGCTATGATTGCACCACTGCACGCCAGTCTTGGTGACAGAAGGAGACCCTGTCAATCAGTCAATCAATCAATAAAAGGAAAAACAAAACCTCAGAAAGGTGTTGTCTCAGTCCTGGGACTGGAAGTCTGAAATCCAGCTGTCAGCAGGGCCCTGCTCTCCCTGGTGGCTGGAGGGGAGGATCCTTCCCATCTTTCGGGCTTCCGGGAGCTCTGCAGTGCTTGGCATTCAGCAGCTCATCACTGCGTCCCTCCAGCCTGACTCCACGGCCACACTGCTGTCTTCCCTCATCTGTGCTGTCTACAAAGGTCCTCTTCTCTTTTTTTTTTGAGATGGAGTTTTGCTCTTGCTACTCAGGCTGGAGTGCAATGGCATGATCTCGGCTCACCGCAACCTCCGCCTCCTGGGTTCAGGCAATTCTCCTGCCTCAGCCTCCCGAGTAGCTGGGATTACAGGCACGTGCCACCGTGCCCAGCTCATTTTTTATATTTTTAGTAGAGATGGGGTTTCACCTTGTTGACCAGGATGGTCTCAATCTCTTGACCTCGTGATCCACCCGCCTCAGCCTCCCAAAGTGCTGGGATTACAGGCGTGAGCCACCGCGCCCGGCCCAAAGGTCCTCTTCTTATGAGGACATCGCTCATATTTGATTAGGACCCACAGTAATCACCTGATCTTGACACAGTTAAATCTGCAAACACCCTATTTCCAAAATAGCTACCCTCTAAGGTGCTAAGGGTTAGGACTTCCATCCCTCTTCTTTTGGGGGACACAGTTCACCCCATAACAGATGTTAATATGGGGAAAACAAATTTAGGTAGAGGCTTTTCATCCTGAGCATCGGGAAACTACAAAGGGTTAACTCTCACACAGCAAATGAATGAACCAAAGCTGTGAGTGCGACGGAAGCAGTGGAAGAAATTATTAGTAACATATGGTATACAACTTTTACAATTTTTGAATAACGAAAAAAGAAATTAAAAGGCAATGAACCAGTGATTACAGAAGAGACTGGTTTTATTTCTAGAACATGAGAAACAGATCATGCTTATCTTATCTGCTGATTAACTGATGGGCTGCCTTCTCCGCCACCTGAGACAGTTTCATTTAACATCATTTTCTCGTCACCTTAGTGATGGACAGCTACTCTGACGCCAGTGCCTCAGATTATAATTTTCTGAGACCCAAATATTCCCTTTTATTATAAGAAAACTTCTACTAGTGAATGTGTCTTAGCTCTTCAGAGAGGCGCCCTTCCTAATACTGGCCTATAAAATGAGCTGCAGTAAGCCTCTCTGAACTGGTGCTGGCTCCTCTGGCAAGCAGAGACCACCCTGGAGAACAGACAGGGGTGTGTCCTCTGCACACAGTTACCCCTTCGAGGAGGAAGCTGTGCCACCTCTGGGCTGTGCACACCCACTTCTTCTTCACTCTCACCAGCCAGGTCAATCTTCTACTCTCCTGGGCAATGTGTGCATATGAGCCTGCACCACGTGTGGTGTATGCATGAGCGTGCACCACGGGTGGTGTGTGCATGTGTGCACCATGCGTGGTGTGTACATAGGAGCATGCACCGTGTATAGTGTGTGCACATGAGAGTGCACCATGCGTGATGTGTGCATGAGCGTGCACCGTGCGTGTGTGCCTGAGTGTGCACCGTGCGTGGTGTGTGCACATGAGTGCACTGTGCGTGGTGTGTGCACGAGAGCACCATGCGTGGTGTGTGCACAAGAGTGCACCATGCGTGATGTGTGCATGAGCATGCCCTGTGTGCTGTGTGCATGAGTGTGCACCCTGTGTGGTCTGTGTGTGCATAAGTGTGCACCGTGCATGGTGTGCATGATGAGCGTGCATCCTGTGTGGTGTGTGCCTGAACGTGCACCATGTGTGGTGAAATAGAGTTTCACTCTTGTCACCCAGGCTGGAGTGCAATAGCGTGGTCTTGGCTTATGGCAACCTCCATCTCCCGGGTTCAAGTGATCCTTCTGCCTCAGTCTCCCAAGTAGGTGGGATTACAGGTGCCCACCATCACGTCCAGCTAATTTTTGTGTTTTTAGTAAAGATGGGGTTTCGCCATGTTAGCCAGGCTGGTCTTGAACTTCTGACCTCAGGAGATCTGCCCACCTTGGCCTCCCAAAATGCTGGGATTCCCGGCATGAGCCACCGTGCCGGTTTCTAAGTTACTTTTAAATATGCTAAGTTATTGTTGACTTCAGTCAGTCTGCTATCAATTACTATATTTTGTTCATTCTGTCTTACTGTATTTTTGTACCCATTAAGCATCCCCACTTGCCCCTGCACTCCCCACTATTCTCAGCTTCTGGTAACCATGATTTTCCTCTCCATCTTCATGAGTTTCGTTGTTTTAATTTTCAGTTCCCGCAAATGAGTAAGAACCTGCCGTTTGTCTTTCTGGGCCTGGCTTACTTGACTTAGCAAAATATCGTCCAGTTCCATGTTGTTGCAAACGGATCTCATTCTTTTTCAGGGCTGAACAGTACTCATTGGGTGTGTGTACCACATTCTCTTTATCCATTAATCTGTTAGTGGATGCTTAGGCTGCTTCCAAAACTTAGCTATTTTGAATAGTGCGGCCATAACATGAGAGTGCAGATATCACTTCTATATGCTGCTTTCCTCTCTTTGGGGTATATATCTAGCAGTGGGATTGCTGGATCACATGGTAGTTATATTTTTAGTTTTTTTGTTTGCTTGTTTGTTTTGTTTTGTTTTGTTTTGTTTTGAGACAGAGTTTCACTCTTGTTACCCAGGCTGGAGTGCAATGGCGCGATCTCGGCTCACTGCAACCTCCGCCTCCTGGGTTCAGGCAATTCTCCTGCCTCAGCCTCCTGAGTAGCTGGGACTACAGGCGCACACCACCGTGTCCAGCTAACTTTTTGTATTTTTAGTAGAGACACGGTTTCACCATGTTGACCAGGATGGTCTCGATCTCTTGACCTCATGATCCACCCGCCTCGGCCTCCCAAAGTGCTGGGATTACAGGCTTGAGCCACCACGACTGGCCTATTTTTAGTTTTTTGAAAGACTTCCATACTGTTATCCGTATCTAGTAATTTTTTTGTTGTCTGCTGCACATTGTGTACAATACATGACAGACAGAGAAGATCATGTCTTCTCTCTTTATAGGGTGCTGAGTTTGTTCTGGCAGACAGTGGAATTAGTAGTACTTATTTTTGGTCTTTTCAGCCTTTGTTCTATTCTTTGCTAGAGTGAATCTGTTTGGTTTAGAAAGCCGGGCACAGTGGCTCATACCTGTAATCCCAGCACTTTGGGAGGCCGAGGCAGGCGGATCACAAGGTCAAGAGATGGAAACCATCCCGGACAACATGGTGAAACCCCATCTCTATAAAAAAAATTTTTTTAAAAAGAAAGTATTTTTAATGATATGATCCTAACACTAGCGTGTGGGACTCACTCTTAAGGCTCGGCCTTTCTAGGATCTTAACTCTATTCCAAAATGCTCAGTGAGATTTCTCCACTGCCGAGGCTGGAACTCCAGTGTCTCCCAAAACTGCATGCTTCTTGTGTCACCATTTAGCTCATGGCCTGCAGTAGGCAATCCCTGCTAAGCCCCACAGAGTTCTGCCCTTCGCCAGTGCAGCCCAGATTTGAGCCAAGGGGCTATGGCGAAGCTCCATGCATATTTCTGGGGGCTCCTCTCTGTATAGTTTCCCCTTCTGAGAAACCCCACCAAATAAATCCAACCCTTTCAAAAACTTGAACTTCATTCTATTCCTTCTCAGCTCCAGACCACCATCCTGCTTGGCTCTGCCTCCATCCCCTGCAGCAGGAGAGCTCCCAGTAGAAAGCTAGAACAATGGCAGGCAGCACAGGCTCACCTTATGAGTTTCTCTTCCCCTGTGATGCACATTTTCTTGTATTTCTTTTGTTAAAATTAAGCGGGTGAGCTCACGGTTGAGATGCCCACCCAGATGACACTTACAATGCACACTTTTCAAAGCCTACCACACCTTGTCCCCTGGGGTGTCCACGGGGTAGTTCTTTCCAGTGGCAAGTCCGGAATCACATGCTGTGTCATGGCTGGCAGTAGAAGCCTGTGAAAATATTGTCATGTGCATGTCATGTAAATATCAGTCCAGATTGGACGAAAAGGATAATGATTTCTGGAGGGAAGTCTTCAACAAAAATAATGAGACTGATAGAATTGGCATATTGAGAAGAGATTGAGGTTGAATTATTTTGGGGATAAGTGATATTTACATAGTCATAATAATGTAGATTCTGAGAATTGCCATAAACAAAATACTTAGGGAGGAACAGAATCGGAAATGTTTGTGTGTGAGCACAGAGAGTGAGAGGTAAATTAGAAAGCCAAGTCTGACTGGGCCAGGCGAGGTGGCTCACGCCTGTAATCCCAGCACTTTGGAAGGCCAAGGTGGATGAATCACTGGAGCCCAGGAGTTCAAGACCAGCCTGGGCAACATAGTGAGACCCTGTTTTTAAAAAAAAGACAGCCAAGTCCAGCACTATGAGCTTACTATTTAGAAATATGAAGTAAACACCAAAGGAAACATCAGAAAAGTAAACTGTACTTGCCTGCAGAAAATGGAATGAAATCAGTCTGGAAATTGCTTCATTGGAAGTCTAATTGTGCAAGTATACATTCTTTATTGTGAAAAATAACATACAGAAATGTGCCTAAATATTTTGATATTTAACAAATAAGTAGAAAGCCAACTAATTCTCAACCAGGCTATAAAATTGATTTTCATTTATTTTACAAAATATAACATATAGAAATGGGAATAAATGCTATAGGTAGCACTTAAATAATTGAAAATCCAACTTAACCATGAGCCAAGTCAAGAAACTGAACATTATTTTCATGCTAAAAGCCCTTCATGCATCACTTCCTGACTACAGTTCCCTCGTTCCTACCAAGAGACCATTCTCCCAACTTGCACGGTAATTCTCGCTTTTCTTTACCATCACTGCATGCATTGCTGTAAAATATGGTTTCATTTGGCTTACTTTTCAACTTTGAATAAATAGAATTATACTGTAAGCATAATTCTTACATATTTTTTCCCACTCTTCTTTAGGTTGGTAGACTCATCCATGCTGTTTCGTGAAGCCTATATTTTTTTCCTCTACATAAATATTTTTTTAATATGTTGATTCATTCTACCATTCTACTGTTGATGGACATGTGGGTTGTTTCCAGATTTGGCCATTATAGGACAAATATATTATAAGTAGTATAATACATGGTGATATAGCATCATATGTATGATATCCTGGTGAACATAAATGCACCTTTTCCCTGCCACTCTGCATTGCTTTCTATGTCATGGGTTGCCAAGCATTTTGAGCTCTCTGTTCTGTTCCACTCAGCTATCTGTTCATTCCTGAACCATTACTACATGGTATTGATGAATACAGCCAATAACATGTACCATCTGATGGAGCCAGATCTCTTGTGCCTTCCTCCCCCTCCTCCCTTCTTCTCCCTCAATGCCATGGCTCTTCCTGTCCCTGGAACTTTTGGATATTTTGAATTAGCTTGTCATGTGCCCCTACCTCACCCCAAATGCCTCCTGGGATTCTGAGTGGGAGTGCATTAAATCTAGAAGTCAGTTTAGAGACTAACCACCTCTCTGCATTTTGATTCTCCACTTGGTACATCTCTCCATTTGCTTTTCAGTCATGTCTTTCAGGAAAGTTTTATAATTTTTCTCATAAAGGGTTTTAGGACCATTCTTCTTTATCTATTATGATTGCTATTGGTGATGCTATTTGTAAATGGTATATTTTTAAATTACATTTTCTATTTGTTGCTTTTATATAGAATACAACTGAATTTTTATACTGATACTGTTTTGGTAACCCCCCTATAAACTCTTACTAATTCCAATAATTTATCTCTAAATTTTATTTATTTATTTATTTTTAAGACGGAGTCTCACTCTGTTACCCAGGCTGGAGTGCAATGGGGCAATCTCCGCTCACCACTATCTCCGCCTCCTGGGTTCAAGCAATTCTCCTGCCTCAGCCTCCCAAGTAGCTAGGACTACAGGCTGCACCACCACACCCAGCTAATTTTTCTATTTTTAGTAGAGACAGGATTTCACCATGTTGACCAGGATGGTCTTGAGCTCTTGACCTTGTGATCCACCCACCTCGGCCTCCCAAATTGCTGGGATGATAGGCGTGAACCACCACGCCCGGCCAAAATATTTTTTTAATTTACTACAGATACAATTGTTTTACCTACAAAGAATGATTGCTTAGTTTGTTCCTTCCCTCAGCATTGCTCAGGTGGTGCCTCCCTGCAGCGGGTTCAGCCCTGAACTTCTGCTCGGCATTGCCCAAGCACACGCTCTCTGCAGTGCCTCCGCTCTTGTGACAAGTCTCTGCCTGGGCCCCAGGTTGTCCACGGCACCTTTTGAAATCCAGGTGGAGGCTGCCCCATAGCTCCAGCATTCTTGTTGCCTAAAAATTAGAACCACACGGACGCCACCAAGGTTTACAGCTGTACTTTGCAGAGCCATGGTTCAGCCACCGCTGGAGTGACTGAGCACTGACTGGATGTGGGTCCCCATCAAGTGCCTGGCCGGTGACAGGAGCAGCCTTGAGGATCTCGGAGGGGCCTTCAGGGCCGTTCTCCTGTTGTCCTGATGATTCCTTCTTTCCTTGGTCATCTCCTCACTGATCGGTTACTTGGCCACACCCTTGGTTTGCTCTCCCAAACTCACGATTTTATTCTTTACATGGTCAGGCTGAAACATTTCAAAATCTTCCATTTTGCTTCTCTTTTAATGATGAGTTCCATCTTTAAGTCATTTATCTCCTATCTGACTGCATGTGATTTAAGGTAGCCACACAACTCTTTCATCATTTTACTTAGACATTTCTTCTGCCAAATATCCTGGTTCATTGCTCTCATATTCCACCTCCCATAAAGGCCTGAGGCACGGACACAATTCAGACAAGTCCTCACATCTTCATGACAAGGATGGCCTTTCCTCTAGTTTCGAATACCTGGCCTGACACCTCATCAGAATGTCCTGTCCATATCTCCAACATTCTAGTCACAACCATGTAAGGAATCTCCTGGAAGGTTCAGACTTTCCCCACAGTTCTCATTTTCTTCTAAGCCCTCATCAGAATTTCCCTTAACGCCCCATTCTTGGCAATCCAGGCTGTTACAAGCACGTACCTCCAAATTCTTCCAGCCTCTACCCATCTCCCAATCCAGAGTCACTTCTGCATTTTCAGGTATTTGCTATAGCAACGGCCTGATTTCTCACTACCAGTTTTCTCTCTTAGTCTGTCTGTGTTTCTAGAGTAGAAGACCATAGACTGGATCATTTATATTGAACAGAAATTTATTTGGTTCGGAGTTCTGGAGGCTGGGAAGTCCTACATCAAGGTGCTAGCATCTTGTGAGGGCCTTTGTGCTGTGTCATCTCAGGGCAGAGAATGCAAGAGAGTAAGAGACGGCTGAACTTGCTTTAATAAGTAACCCACTCCTGCAACAATGGCATTCAACTATTCATGAGGGCAGAGCTTTCAACACCCCATCATCTCTTATGATAGGCCTCACCTCCCCACATTGTTGCATGGGGGCCGAGTTTCTAACACACGAACCTTGGGGACGCACTCAAACCACAGCACTAGTAAAGGGTATCCTGAGAGGTGATGAAGTAAAGGATAGGTCTCCGCATCCCAATATTGTCCCAGCCTAATAGCCACAGATAAGGTGATAAAAGAACTCCAAATAATCAGATTTCTGAAATCTATGCCAGTCTCTTTGAAAAACAAGTCAGCCACAAGAACAAGAATTATTTTCCCCACGGATACTTAAGCCAAAAATTAACTGCCCCCAACCAAAAAAAAAAAAAAAAGGAATGAAGAGAGAAAAAGAAAAGAAAAAGAAAAAATCCCTACATATAAAACAACAGGAACTGGGGCATAGTTGGAATTCTGTGGCTCTCACCCTAAAACTGCAATGAATGAGCTGTGCCAGTTGGACTTCACTGTTCATGAACTTCAAAACAGTGGGGCATGTATTTAATCCATTGATTTCATGACCATATTCTGGGGCTTACTGTATTACTATATTTTTAAATTTTTATATTTCCGTTCATAAGTGAAATTGGCCTGAAATAGTCCTTATTTGTCCTTGGTATCAAGGTTTGTTATATCTTCAAATAAGTTGCAAAATACTCCTTCTTTTTCTGATGTCTGGAAGAGTTTACCTAAGAATGGAATTGTTTTCTCCTTGCGTGTTTGGAATCGCTGCCTTGTGAGGCAGGGGGCCTGGAGTTTTCTTGTAAGGGAAGAAATGTACTACTGAGGTAAGTACTTAAACGTTTCTGGTCGATTGCAGTCTTCCATTTCTTCTTAAGTCAGTCTTGATATACTTCCCGAAACATTTCCCCATTTCATCAACATTTTCAAATTCATTGGCAGAAAGTTGTTAGTAGTATCTTATTTCCACAGGTTTGTGTGTGTGGCACCTATAGTGATAGTTCTTGTTTTATTCCAATATGGTATTTGGACCTTCTCTTTATTTCTGGTGAATATCATGAGGTTTTGTCAATTTTATTCATGTTATTGAGGAATAAACCTTTATATATCTCAATCCTTCCTATTGTATATTTGTTTTTGTTTCCTTTGATTACTGATCCTATCTTTATGATTTATTTTATTCTTTTTTTGGATAATTTTGCATTTGCTTTTATAAACTTCTTTGATGGATATTAAGCTTCTTACTTTTCAGCATTTCTTCACTTCTAATATATGAATATGAAGCTATAAAGTTTATTCCAGTTAAAGCTTTGGCTTTATTTATAGACTTAATATGTAGCATTTTCATTATTCAAAATTTAATTTTCATTATAATTAATTGTAGCACGATTGATTTAGAATGATGTTTCTAATTTCCAAAGCTATCTTTCCATTATGTTTTTACTATTTAGTTCTCCCTTAATTACATTATGATCAGAGAATATTTGGATATTATGTAAATCATTTGAAATGTTTTAAATCTTTCTCTATAATCGTGTTTGCAAATTCTCTGTGTATACTAGAAAATATGTTTTCTGCAATTGGTTATAGTGTCCAATACAAGCTTTTAAATCTAGTTGGTTACTTATATGATTCATCCTTTTGTATCTGGTCTGATAACTTCCATTGATCACTGAGAGGAGTGTACCAAAATTTACCTCTATAATTGTGAATTTGTCTATTTTTCCTTATAGGGCTATCACATTTTTGCCTTATATATTTTAGTATTATCGTTATGACGTACATCCACATTTAGATAATGGTATCTTCCTAATTGAATGCTCATTACTACAAAGCATCCTTCTTTTTTTTTTTTGAGACGGAGTTTTGCTCTTGTTACCCAGGCTGGAGTGCAATGGCGCGATCTCGGGTCACCGCAACCTCCGCCTCCTGGGTTCAGGCGATTCTCCTGCCTCAGCCTCCCGAGTAGCTGGGATTACAGGCACGCGCCACCGGGCCCAGCTAATTTTTTGTATCTTTAGTAGAGACGGGGTTTCACTATGTTGACCAGGATGGTCTCCATCTGTTGACCTCGTGATCCACCCGCCTCGGCCTCTCGAAGTGCTGGGATTACAGGCTTGAGCCACCATGCCCGGCCAAAGCATCCTTCTTATCCCACCCAATGCTTTCTGCCTTGCAGCCTATTTTGCGTGACATTAATCTGTTTACACCAAAATATCTTTTGCAAGTACAAAAGTTGTGCATCATTGCTAATCCTTTCTACATGATCTTTTTTCATTGGCTGACTTAAGATTTTTTTCTTGTCTTAGAGTGTATCCACTGAGCTTTAAATTTTGGTTGTTATATTTATTTTTACAAGTTCTGTCGTCTCTCTCTGTTGCTCAGTCTGAAGCGCAGTGATGTGAACGGGACTCCCTGTAGCTTCAACCTCCTGGGCTCAAGCAGTCCTCCAGCTTCAGCCTCCTGAGTAGTGTGGTGACCACAGGCATGTGTCACCACACCTGGCTAAGTTTAAAACGTGTTTTGTAGGTATGGTGTCTCACTCTGTTGCCTAGGCTGGTGTTGACCTCCTGGCCTAAAGCGATCCTCCTACCTCAGCTTCCCAAAATGCTGGGATTACAGGTGTCAGCCACCATGCCTAGCCTAGAAGTTCTGTTTTTAAGTGGACCTTATTACTGTTTATAGTTTCAACTTCCTCTGCATAAATTTCAAATGTGTATTTCATTTCTTTATACATGCTATGTTTAGTTGTTTCAAAATACATATCTGATAATTTTGCTCTTTAAAATCTGTCCAGTTCTGCTTCCATTATTTTTGTTTCTCCTGATTCTCATTCATGTCGTCTCTGCACCACCCCACCGCCATTACTTAGGGCATCTTGCAATCCCTACTAGAAAATGTGTTTTCTGCAGTAGTGTCCAACAGATGTTACTAAATGGCCACCTGCTGGCCACTGACCTTGGAAGTTACTGCTATTGGTTACCTGAGGTCCTGGATATATACACCCTCCTTTACAAGCTTTCCTGGTTCCTTGTAGGAATGTTAGGATGGTAACAGGCTCAACCATCTCAAGTCAACTCCATGGCTGGAGTTTCCTTGGCCTCCAAGTCATAGATCACATGTACCCAGTACCTATCTATGCAGGAGCTGGGCTCTGGTCCCAGATAAATTCTCTGGAATTTTTTTCCCCATGTTCTTTCCTAGTCTGTTCATTTCCAAAGCAGCTTTCTTTAAAATCCCCTGTGGGTGTGTGGAGGGTGGTTTAGATATGGCTCACCTCTGCTGTGTGTGTGATTCCCTTTGGGGTCCCAGACTAGCACCAGGAGCCTCTTCTTTATGACTCTGGGTGCAGGGACTGATTTCTCCTCCTCTCGTCCTGGGTGGCTGAGAAACCAAGACCTAATACAGGCCCAGCAGGCACCCTCAGGGTATGAGCCTGCTTTGATAGTCACAGATCCTCTCCAATATTTAATGTACCCACACACTTGGAAACTCACTATAGACTTTTGTACCATAATTTGGAGTTCCTGATGTCTTCTCATATTTTTGAAGTTTTTTAAAAAAATATATAGGCTAGGCATGGTGCTCACACCTGTAACCTAGCACTTGGGGAGACTGAGGCAGGAGAATAGCTCGAGCCCAGGAGTTTGAGACAAGCTTGGGCAACATAGTAAGACCCCATCTCTACAAAAAAAATATAAAAATTAGCTGGGTATGTGATATGGTTTGGCTGTGTCCCACGTCCCACCCAAATCTCATCTTGAATTGTAGCTCCCATAATTCCCACTGAAGGGACCTGGTGGGAGGTAGTAGAATCATGGGGACAGGTTTTTCCAGCGCTGTTCTCATGATAGTGAAGAAGTCTCATGAGATCTGGTGGATTTATAAGGGGCAGTTCCCGTGCACACACTCTCCTGCCTGCCGCCATGGAAGACCTGACTTTGCTTCCCCTTCACCTTCTGCCATGATTGTGAGGCCTCCCCAGCCACATGGAATGTGAGTCCATCAAACCTCCTTTCCTTTATAAATTACCCAGGGTTGGGTGTGTCTTTATTAGCAGTGTGAAAACAGACTAACATAGTGTGATAGTGTGCACTTGCAGTCCCAGCTACTTAGGAGGCTGAGGTGGGAGGATCACTGTTCCCAAGAGGCAGAGGTTGCAGTGAGTTGTGACTCACTGCATTCCACTCTCTCTGGGTGACAGAGTGAGGCTCTGTCTCAAAACAAAAGGTAGAAGTTCTGAGTCACTACTTCAGTTTTCTCTGGATTGTGGACCGGAGGAGTTAATGCAGTTTCTAAAAATGCCCAACATTACCAGGAGATTAGCTTGGTCTTGCAAGAATCCAGTTCAATCACTATTAAAATATATTCTTCTCCTTGAATAAATGTTCTTAGAAAATTGAAAAGTATTGTTTTATAGGCCTCCTGATCCTAGTTGGTTTTTATTGCTCTATTTTTAAATAGTTCATGGAATCAGGATAATAGAAGTTTAGACAGCACAGTCCCTGCACTGCTTATTACTAAATCTCCTAAGCTACTGCGTAAGCTCACTTCCCAGGGAATGTGGAAAAGTGAGCATGGTTACACAATCAGAGACTCATACACTGGAAGGATCCTTGGAGATTTTCTGAACCAACAAATCAACTGATTTTTAAAAAGAAACAGAAGAATTCTCAAGGTTAAGTGACTTGCCCACATTAAATCTGCAGCGTTAAATTGCAGAGATTCAACTAGAATGTGTCCTCTCCATTCCAGGTCATTGTCTCAGTAACAGCTCCTCCTCTAAGAAAACTCAACAACATTCAAACAACACCGCTTCTCCCTCTGACCTAATAGGATGCCCTGAGTTAGAGGCACACAGCTACACAGCAGCTCAGCCCTGCCACTGGGATCCAGACCCTCCCCTCTCCACATTGCCCCATTCTTGTGGCTAGAGAAAGAAAAGAAGTGCAAGGGTGGAAAGAAACGTTTTCCTACGAGGCTTGGACTTGTTCTTGCAAGGAAATCCCTGATCCAGGGACATCTACCCCTATCTGGATGGTTGGTGCGGTGTCTGATGGTCAGTTTTAGTTTTCTAGGCTCCATGGAAGAGAAAGAGGAGCTTGCAGAGCATTTCTTGTGCCATCCCTTTAAACTAGATGTTTTGCAGGTTTGCTTTTGCTGATTTTAACTCTATAGCATAGTCATCTCTCTCTCCTATTTGTAATGTTGACAGTCACAAATATGTACAGACTTTTATATGCAATTTAGTCAAGGTTGGTAAATCTAACACTTGTGGCCACCATCCAGACCAAGAAAGAGAATATTACAAGTCTCCATGCTTCCCCTGCCAATCACAACCCCAAAAACAGGCATCTGACGTTTTTAGTGGTCATTGCTTTGCTTTACTTTACGGTTTTACAACTCCCTAGAATATTCAGTTTGGTTTTACATGTTATTGAATTTCATGTAAGTGGAATCACATTGTGTATTATTAAAAAAAAAAATTTTAGAGATGGGTTCTCACTATGCTGCCCAGGCTGGTCTCAAACTCCTGGCCTCAAGTGATCCTCCTGCCTCAGACTCCCAAAGCTGTGGGATTGCAGGTGGGAGCCTCAGTGCACAGACCATGCTATGCATTCTTCTGGGACTGCTCTTCCCCATCATTCTATTTGTAAGAGTCATCCACACTGTCATCTGTACCTGCCATTCTCTCATCTTCATTGCAGAACAGAATCTCATGGAATAAATGTACTTCAGCTTATCCATTCTATTTTTTTTTTTCTGAGACAGAGTCTCACTCTGTCGCCTAGGCTGGAGTGCAGTACACAATCTTGGCACACCGCAACTTCCACCTCCCAGGTTCAAACGATTTTCCTGCCTCAGCCTCCTGAGTAGCTGGAACTACAGGTATGTGCCACCATGCCTGGCTAATTTTTGTATTTTAAGTTGAGACGGGGTTTCACCATGTTGGCCAGGCTGGTCTCAATCTCCTGACCTCGTGATCTGCCCACCTTGGCCTCCCAAAGTGCTGGGATTACAGGTGTGAGCCACCATGCCCAGCCATCCATTCTATTATTGATGGGCATTTGGGTGGCTTGCAATTTGGGGCTATTAACAGTAATAATATGAACCTTTGAGCAGGCTGGTACATAGATATTTAGACAAACACAGACTCATGCTCAGATCTCTGATGTGTATTTCTAGGGGGAAAGCTGGTGTGATTTTCTTCCACTTTACTGGATAACATGAGGCCGTTCCTCTGGGACCTGGGTGCTAACAGGGCCTATAGAGCTTATTTGACCCATTATTAAAGTGAGGATTAGCTATATCCAAAAAAAGCTTTTTCTGGCCAGGTGCAGTGACTCACACCTGTGAATCCCAGCACTTTGGGAGGCTGAGGCAGGAAGATAGCTCAAGGCCAGGAGTTTGAGACCAGCCTGGGCAACACAGTGAGACTCCATCTCTACAAAAAATACAGATTAGCTGGGCATGGTGGCATGTGCCTGTGCTCTTCGATTCTTGGGAAGCTGAGACAGAATCACTTGAGCCCAGGAGTTTGAGGTTGCAGTGAGCTGAGATTGTGCCACTGTACTCTAGCCTGGGCAACAGAATAAGACCCTATCTAAAAAAAAAGAAAGAAAGAAAGAAAAAAATAACAGATGTTGGTGAGGTTGCAGAGAAAAGGGAACACATATATATACACTGTTGGTGGGAATGTAAGTTAGTTCAGCCATTGTGGAAAGCAGCTTGGAGATTTCTCAACCAGGAGTCCCATTACTGGGTATATATCCAAAAGAAAACAAATCTTTCTACCAAAAAGACACCTGCGCTTGCATATTCATTGAAGCACTATTCACAATAGCAAAGACATGGACTCAACCTAAATACCCATCAGTGGTGGATGGGATACAGAAAATGGGGTCCATACATACCATGGAATTCTCTGCAGCCCTAAAAAGAACAAAATCACATCTTTTGGGGATGGAGCTAGAGGTTATTATCCTTAGCAAATGAACACAGGAAGAGAAAAGCAAATACCGCGTGTTCTCATGTTCACGTGGGAGCTACACGTTGAGCACACATGGTCATGAAGATAAGAACCACAGACACTGGAGGCACTAGACAGAAAGTGGGGGTGAGGGCCAAAAACTGACTCTCAGCTACTGTGCACAGTGCCTGGATGACAGGGTCATTCCTAACACACACCCCAGCAACAAACCTGCACACGAACCTTCAGATCTGAAATAAAAGTTGAAAGAAAAAATGGAAAAAACAAAGAAATTGGAAATAAATATTATGGAAGATTTATTTCTTCATGGTTTTTGTTTGTTTGTTTATTGTGAGACGGAGTCTTGCTCTGTCACCCAGACTGGAGTGCAGTGGTGCAATCTCAGCTCACTACAACCTCTGCCTCCCAAGTTCAAGTGATTCTCCTGCCCTCAGCATCCCAAGTAGCTGGGATTACAGGGGCCCACCACCACACCCAGCTCAATTTTTGTGTCTTTAGTAGAGAGGAGTTTTGCCATGTTGGCCAGGCTGGTATCAAATTCCTGACTTCTGGTAATCTGCCTGTCTTGACTTCCCAAAGTGCTGGGATTACAGGTGTGAGCCATCGTGCCCGGCTTCCATTCTAGAGACAGGATACACAGATAGATGGATGGGGAGGCAGGCAGAGAGGCGATCGGCAGACAGGTGGACAGAAGATGAACTCTAGATTTGAAACTAGAAAACACATTCATGAGAGAAACGGTCATGAACGTTTCTGCCCACACACACCGTTCCTTCAGTTGTTAAAGTTATTAGATGCTATTCATACATAATTGTTGATCACAGCTGCATTTCAAGGCATTGTTCCCACAAGTTCGGCAAACTGCTTGATGTAACCAGACATTTGTGAAGCCTGTTCACCAGAGGTTCTGTGCTCTGCAAAAAGAGAACACAAGGATGGGCAGAGCACGTTTTACTCAGATCCACAAATTTGATACCATATTTATCTGATTTTATGTACATTTTTCCATATTTTAACTTCTCTGAAATACAGCGTTTCTTTTTTTTTTGATACAGAGTCACTCTGTTGCCCAGGCTGGAGTACAGTGGCACAATATCAGCTCACTGCAACCTCTGCCTCCAAGGTTCACGCAATCCTCCTGCCCCAGCCAGGATTACAAGCACCCACCACCACTCCTGGCTAATTTTTGTATTTTTAGTAGAGATGGGGTTTCACCATGTTGGCCAGGCTGGTCTCAAACTCCTGACCTTGTGATCCACCCACCTTGGCCTCCCAAAGTGCTGGGATTATAGGCGTGAGCCACCACACCTGGCCTCAGCGTGTCTTAAAATGTCAGTTTGTCATTTTAAGTAGTTCATTTGGTGGCACTTTTTCTTTCTTGGTGACTCATAAAATAATGACATTCCTGATAGTTAAAACCGTCTTAGATTCCACAAAATATGCTGATCATTTCACTTACTTTCTTATATTCTTTAAGCAACATTTGGTGGAGATGAACATTTCAAAACGTCTGCTCAAATTTTTAGGATAAACAGAAAGTGAAAAGCTTCCCTCATCGTCTGAAGTCAGTTGTTTATCTCCATTGGCACATATATTTTAGGAATGAACTTGTTGTTCTTTTAAATAATGATATATGTACATTTAAAACTTGTAGCAATACCAGAAAGTCTCATTAAAAAAAAATGTCGTCCCAAATTCCACCGTTCAGAAATAAACACTGTCAATATTGGGTGAACATTATTCACGATGTCTCCAGAAAAGAAAATCTCCTGTCTGCTATCTCTGAAGCAGGTGTTCTGGTTGGGCTCTGGGTGGGGACCCACACCAACTCCTTCAGGCTCCTGAGCGTTTCCCGCTGCATCTCTTTCAGCATCTCAGGTTTCCCGCCTTCCTTTAACTTGACTTTCCAGTCATGTCTATTCTTCATTTGTTTGTAATTAAATGAAATTAACTGGGAAGTTTTTTTGTTGATGTTATTGTTTCTGTAGCTCTCCATTGCTTTCTGTTGTTTCACTACATCATCTCTGAACTGCTGTTTCATTTTGTTCATATAATCATATTTTCCACAGCAAGCGGGAAGCCCTGAAGGGAATTTACTTCTGTTCCTTTTGTGATATTTCTTCTAGCCTGGGTTCTTCGTGTTTTGCTAACAGGGTTCTTTTCCCTCCCTCTTTCCTTCTCCTTCCCTTCCTCCCTCCTGTTGTCTTTCCCCCTCCTCTCTCCCTCCCTTCTTCCTTCTCCTTCTTTCTCTCCCCTCTCCCTCCCTCCTCATACTGTGCTCCTCTTCCTCCCTCGAGCTCGTGGGCAGTTGGTAGCTCGGTTTGCTCTGATGTCCTGTGGCTGAATTCTCTCCCAGTCTCATCTGAGACCCGTTTTTCTTCCACAAGGAGTGATATGGGAGTTGTTTTTATATCCCAAAGGTACTGTGTGTGTCTGAAGGTGACTGTGTGCGACTGTGTGAGTGTTTGAGTGTTAATGTGCATGTTTTTTGTGTGTGTACATGTGTGTTTGTGTGTGCGTATGACAGTGTGTTAAAGACTCACGTTGTAACATGGTAACTGCCCCATAAACTGCATATCTCAACCATACCTTGGCTTTCCGTTGAAACTGCTCTCTGTAACCCTAATGTGAGAGGTAAGCAGTCCACACCAACACCATCTTGGCCCCCGCACCATTAAGAAAAACTAAGACTTGTAATAAGTAACTAAGGTCTGTAATTTTCCACCCTACCCAGACAATGTGTAAGCTAACGCTTATCTTGACTTCTGTGAACCACTTAAGTAACAATCAGAAGGTCCAAAGCCCCCCCACCTCACCCCCACCCAGGAGGTGGTTTACAGGCATCAAAGGTCTTGACACCCTCCTTTCGGGGCCACGGGTTAAAGAGACGTGAGTCCTCTGTGGCCACCGGCAATAAAGACTCTGTAATTTAGCCTAGTCTTTGTCTCAGTGGTGATTTCACGCTCGCTTGGTTACAACAATGTCATCATACACTCATGTCTGAGTATGTGAGTTCAGTGCGAGCATAGGTGTGTATGTGTATTTTGAGCATGTCTGAGTGTGCAGTGAGGCAAGGCAGGAAGGGGGGTAAAAACTCAATTCCATTTACAATAGTCACAAAAACAATACAGGACCTAGGAATATGTTTAACCAAGGAGATGAAAGACCTCTACAAGAAGAGCTACAAAACACTGATGAAAGAAATCATAGATGACACCAAAAAAATGGAAAAACATCCTATGCTCATGAATTGGAAGAATCAATATTATTAAAATGATCATACTGCCTGGTGCAATCTACAGATTCAGTGTAATTCCCATCAAAATACCAATGTCATTTTTCACAGATTTAGAAAAAACAATCCTAAAGTCCATAGGGAATCAAAAAAGAGCCTGAATAGCCAAAGCAGTCCTGGCATAAAGAACAGATCCAGATGCATCGCATCGCCTGACTTTGAATTATGCTACAAGTCTGTAGTAACAACAACATGGCACTGGTACAAAAACAGAAAAATGCAGATCAATGGAATAGAACAGAGAACCCAGAAGAAAAGCCACATACCTGCAACGAACTGATCTTCAGCAAAGTTGGCCAAAATAAACCACAGGAAAAGGACAGACTCTCAATAAACGGTGCTGAGAAAATTGGTTATCCATATCTAGAAGAATGAAACTGGACTCCTAACTCTCATCATAAACAAAAATTGCATCAAGATGGATGAAAGACCTAAATGTGCAGGAAAAGAAATCATCAAGAAATAGATGATGATTCACAAGAAATAGAATGGTGGAAAATATTTACAAATTATGTCCCCAGCAAAGGACTAATATCCAGAAATGACAAGGAACTGAAACACCTCAACAAGAAAAAATAACCCCATTAAAAACTGGGCAAAGGGCATGAACAGACATTTCTCAAAAGAATAAATACATATGGCCCACAAACACATTAAAAAAATAGTATCACAGATCATCAGAAAAATGCAAATTAAAACCACATCTTATATCAGTCAGAATGGCTATTATTAAAATGTCAAAAAACAACAGATGTTGGCATGGCTGTGGAGAAAAGGGAATGCTTATACCCTGTTGGTGGGAATATAAATTCGTTCAACCTCTATGGAAAACAGCTTGAAGATTTCTCAAATAACTAAAAAAAGAGCTACCATCGCCGGGCGCGGTGGCTCAAGCCTGTAATCCCAGCACTTTGGGAGGCTGAGGCGGGTGGATCACGAGGTCAAGAGATCGAGACCAACCTGGTCAACATGGTGAAACCCCGTCTCTACTAAAGATACAAAAAATCAGCTGGGCATGGTGTCGTGTGCCTGTAATCCCAGCTACTTGGGAGGCTGAGGCAGGAGAATTGCCTGAGCTCAGGAGGCGGAGGTTGCGGTGAGCCGAGATCGCGCCATTGCACTCCAGCCTGGGTAACAAGAGCGAAACTCTGTCTAAAAAAAAAAAAAAAAAGAGCTACCATCCTACCCAGCAATCCCACGTTTGGGTATCTACCCAAAGGAAAAGAAATCATCATACAAAAAAGACACCCATACATGTGTGTTTATCACAGCACTACTCACAAAGTCATGAAAGCAACCCAAGTGTCCACTAAGGGTTAACTGGATACAAAAATGTGGTATGTCCAAACTATGGAATATTATGCAGTCATAGAAAAGAATGAAACCACATCCTTTGCAGCAACATGGGTGGAGCTGGAGAGCATTATCCTAAATGAACTAACTCAGAAACAGAAAAGCAAATACTGCATGTTCTTGCTTATGAGTGGGAGCTACACAGTGATACCCACAGACATGAAGATGGAAATGGACGCCAGAGGCCTGAAAGTGGGGAGGAACTAATAGCGGGAGGGATGAAAAACTACCTGTCAGGTACGATGTTCGCTATTTGGGTAATGGGTACTCTAGAGCTCAATCCCCACCAGTGTGCAATATACCCAAGGAACAAACATGCATGTGTATCTTGCACCTAAAATAAAACAAGGTTTAAAACAAAAACTAAAGGAAAAGAAATAAAATTAAGCACAGCAATTTCCCTGAACTTGAAAACCTTACCAGCACCCAGGCCCAGGATCGAGTGAGGCTCTCCAGATCGGGTGCCACTGAGCCACTTTCTCTTGAACATCCACAGATCGACACAAGGAAACCATGGGGGGTACGTGAGGGAAAGTCTAATGAATCCATCCAAAATAGAATCTGAATTTTAATTCCGGACTCTAAGCATGGTGTGTATAAACTGTGTGTTTTAAGGGAACATCTTTCAATTAAGGGTTTTCTAAAAGCACCTGAAATACATCTGGGTCTTAATTTTGCCACTAAGGACACACTGCATTCCAGCCTGGGTCACCTGATTCATAAACCACAACTCGTCGTGAGGTCCTTCGAGGCACATGTGACCCTTGGTGTTGTGTCCATGTATCAAGTGTCTCACACATGTCTGTTGTGTGCCAGGCACAATTCTAAAGTTTTGAGAAGGTGGCCATGAGGAGGTGGCGTTCTGAGACTGAGGTCCCATAAGTGTCTTGCTCAGGAAATAATGTTAAAAGATACCTAGCTTGAGACAGGAAGAAATATCTGTGATGTGTTATGAAGTAAAGAAACAAGTGGCAAAATAATATATAACATAACCTCATTTTTAAACAAAAAAAGGATGTGTGTGTGCATGTGTGTCTCTGTGTGTGTGTGTGTCTCTGCACGTGTGTGTGTGCATGTGCATATGAGCACACAGAAGAAGTCTGAAGCGGTTCACATCTAACTGATCAGGAGTGCTAGTGAGACACAGCAGAAAGGATGGGAGAACTGGAGCCTGTCACTTGTCACTTTACACTTTTTATATTGTTTGAATTTATTTTACACTGAGGATTTATTACTCTTATTTCCATTAGTTTTTCTTTTATTTTTATTGTGATAAAATACATATAACACTTTGGGAGGTCGAGGCGGGTGGATCACGAGGTCAACAGATCAAGACCATCCTGGTCAACATAGTGAAACCCCGTCTCTACTAAAGATACAAAAAAAAATTAGATGGGCCCGGTGGCGCGTGCCTGTAATCCCAGCTACTCGGGAGGCTGAGGCAGGAGAATTGCCTGAACCCAGGAGGCGAAGGTTGCGGTGAGCCGAGATCGGGCCATTGCACTCCAGCCTGGGTAACAAGAGCGAAACTCTGTCTCAAAAAAAAAAAAAATACATATAACAGGCCAGGCATGGTGGCTCATGCCTATAATCCCAGCACTTTGGGAGGCCGAGGTGGGCAGATCATCTGAGGTCAGGAGTTCAAGACCAGCCTGGCCAGTATGGCCAAACCCCATCTATACTAAAAAGACAAAAATTAGCTGGGCATGGTAGTAGCTTATGCCTGTAATCGCAGCTACTCCAGAGGCTGAGACAGGAGAATCACTTGAACCCGGGAGGCAGAAGTTGCGTGAGTCGAGAATGTGCCACTGCACTCCAGCCTCATTGACAGAGTGAGACTCTACCTCATAAATGGAAAACAAAACACATATAGTAGAAAATTTACCATTGTGACCACTGTTTTTTTTTTGAGACAGAATTTCCCTCTTGTCACCCAGGCTGGAGCGCAGTGGCACATTCTTGGCTCACTGCAACCCCTGCCTCCCGGGTTCAAGTGACTCTCCTGCCTCAGCCTCCTGAGTAGCTGGGAACACAGGCGCCCACCATCATGCCTGGCTAATTTTTTTGTATTTTTAGCAGAGACAGGGTTTCACCATATTGGCCGGGCTGGTCTCAAACTGACCCTAGGTGATCCACCTGCCTTGGCCTCCCAAAGTGCTGGGATTACAGGTGTGAGCCACTGCACCCAGCCCTGTCATAACTACTTTTAGGTAAACAGTTCAGTGGCACCAAGCACACTCACGCTGCTGCCATCACCACCATCATCCCTAAACTCTGTCTTCCCAAACAGAAGCTCCGTTCCATTAAACACCCCTTCCTGCCCACCTCCCCAGCCCCTGGCACCCACCCTTCCACCTTCTGTCTCTGTGCATCTCATACAACTCCAGGGACCTCTTGTGGGTGGAATCATGCAGTGTTTGCCTTTTCTGTGTCTGGCTTAATCCACCTCAGCATGATGTCCTCAGGGGTCATTCGTGTTGTAGCCTGTGTTGGAATATCCTCCCTTTTTCCCAGTCTGCTTTAAGCAAAACCCACAGCTCACACCGTACTTGATGTTGAGACTGAATTATCTCTCCCACAGCTCAAACAGAACTTACTGTCCCCTCACAGGTCTCCCTCCTTAATTCAAGGTGAACTGTGAAAACAGCCAGAAATAATGATAAAAGGGTGACAGATGGTAATAATAATCCATATGAGACTATATGACAAATTTGGCAGATGTAAATTGACCCTGATGCTTCATTAGCAAAGAGAATAAAATTGACTTTTTTTTTTGAGACAGGGTCTTACTCTGCTGCCCAGGCCGGAGAGCAGTGATGCTGATCATAGATCACGGCAATCTTGACCTCCTGGGCTCAAGTGATCCTCCCACCTCAGCCTCAGTAATGTAATGGCAATTATAGGTGTGAGCCACCATGCCTAGCTGAAAGATTTTTACACAGAAACACAGCATTACCATAAAATAAGAGGCAGAATACATACATCATGAAGAGGACACCCAGGACCTGCCACAAAGGCCGTGAGAAAATCCCAACAATTAACAAAGATTCATATTTCAATGACCCATTCATCACAACTATATAACATTAAACCTACCTATATATCAATACTAGAAACAGGTTTCAACTCACCCATACATCCCACATACTTTAATGTGAATAGGAAAAGAAGTCATTAAGTGGGGGGAAAAACCTAACTATTGAACGCTTATACTGTTATTTAAAGAGTACCTACAGAATTCTCACCTCAATATTTTCTTGCAAAATATGCTCTTTTTAAGTCTAAATAATATCCCATTATCTATACATGAGCCACAGTCATGTGGGAGAGTGCCACGATTGCCAGGTAGAGGCTGTTGATGTGGACCATTTTGCCATCCACCCCACACTCCAATTCATGGGAATTAATGTACAGTCCCTCCAATGTTAGATAAGAACATTTGCTTCACCACAGGCTCATCAACATTGGATATTATCAGTTTTTTAAATGTTTGCTAATCTGATACGTTTAAAAAATCATATTAATCATTTCTTTCATTTTGATTTCCCAGGCTAATACCGAGGTATTTCCATATGTATATTTTAGCAAAGAGAATAAAAATATACATTTCCATATGTATATTGGCTATGTAAATTTCTTCTGTGAATTACCTCTTTACATACTTTTCCCATTTCTCTACTGGTTTCTTTTCAAAAATATTCTTGCCTAGACCACTGTTACATACATGAAGGAAATGGAAGATTAAACAATTTTGCAGGTAATTCAACAAAACCTTCATTTCGTACTCAATTATCCAGATGTTCTAAGTGCAAGTTTTGATTTAAATCATCCAATTACTTTATTCCTTACTTTTTCATTTTAGCCAAGAAAACTTAGTTTTATTGTACTTTTACTGAATAATTTTAAAATAAAACTCTGTTCAGCTTTGTTCTTACCACAACCAAAAATCTAGCACTAGAGATTAGTTCCACCTCATCTATTTCCAGCAAGAGTCTCTGACAAAGCCTTTCTTTCTGCTTTTACCTAAAAACCTCTTCCAGAGCTTTGTTGTTAGGGTGTGTTCTTCCGAACTGGTCAAGTTGGAGAAGAAATAAATGAGACCACCCTGCTGTGTGCTAACAGCCCCTACCGAGCCACACATCCGCCTTCCGGAGGCGAAGGCATGGTCTGCAGAGGCTTAGGGGGTCAGTGCTGGAGGAGGGGCTTCCAGTGAAGAGTAAACAGCAAAAGATGGAATATCCCAACAAGAAGGGAAATGAAAGTAATAGAAGATTCCGTCCTTATTTACAGCAGCTACAGTTTTCTCTAAAAATGAAAAAGAAACCAAATGAAGAGAATTAAAATAGATTTTTAGCCAAGCGGCAGCATAAACAGAAGGAGGAATCTTTAAGACGCGACAGTACACCTGTACACCAGCATCGTGTCTGCCTAGAAAATAAGGAGAGAGAGGAAGAACACCACCACCCTTGACAGGATCTAAAAATATAAAACAGCTTTGAAAATTTAATTCGAGAGATGAATAGCAGGCTGTGCATGGGGCTCACGCCTGTAATCCTGGCACTCTGGGAGGCCGATGTAGCCAGATCACTTGAGGTCAGGAGTTCAAGACCAGCCTGGCCAACATGGTCAAACCTCGTCTCTACTAAAAATACAAAAATTAGCCAGGCGTGGCGGTGAGTGCCCATAATTCCAGCTACTCAGAATGCTGGGGCAGGAAAATTGCTTGAACCCAGAAAGTGGAGGTTGCAGTGAGCCGAGATTACACCACTGCACACCAGCCTGGGCAGAGTAAGACTCCATATCAAAACAAACAAAAGTCACTGAAGTGGCAGTGAGTTTACCATGTTTTCCTATTCGGAAAAAAAAAGAAGGCATTTTCATGTCAAAGAAAACAATTTGTCACGAGCAAACTCTCACAACATGAAACGCTAAAAGAATTTCTTTCAGAATGAAAGGAGTTGGTATCAGATGAAAATGTGGATCCTCAGAAGTGAATGAAGAGCATAAAAATGGTAAATATCTGGCTAAATACAAAAGATGTTTTCTGCTTTATTGCCTTTAATTCTTTTATGCTGCATGTGACTGTTTAAAGCAAACGCTACATTACCTTGTGGAGTTCATAATAAGCGTAAATAAAGTGAGTCTACCAACAGTAGCATAAAGGCTGTGGGTAGGAGGAATACGGACCTATGTGATCACAGCGTTGCCACATTTCACGTGACGTGTTAGAGCAGCCAGGGTGAGAGTGAAGGGTGTCAAATCCAGGTTCCTGCTGTAACGGAATCTCCTTCCTGTCTTTCCCACTAAATGCAGCTGTTTTAAAACCTGAATATGATGCCTGGAGCAGCTAATGGAAGTCTCTAAAAAGTAAATAGTAGCAGATACTTTGGGAAGAAGAACAGCCTTTTAAATATCACGGAACTGGCCGTGAGTTTCCCATGTTTTCCTTCAGTGTCATTCAGCCCAGACTCAAAAAGCCTAAAATCCAGGCTAGAGGGTATGGGTACAGATGGCCTTAGAGACCTCAAGTTCTGGGTTGAGTCATTCATCGGAAAAAGGTCTCCTAACACTCAGAAAATGCCCGTTAAAAATGTGTATATATTCACTTACATCCTAATTCCTAAGTAATTCTGTGGTTGCAGCAGTGGCAACAACAGCCAGAAGGACCCACCCACGGGAGCTTGAACTGTACAGGGAGCCAGACCTTTCTCTCCACGCGGAGGAGCCCTGACACAGGGGTGGGTGGGGCACACGTCAGCTTCCTTTCCTCTCTTCTGGCCCTGGACAGCAGGACAAGAGGAAAGCTGGAGTTTTCTCCAGGACACTTGAAAAGTGCCAGGCATCGTGGAGAAAAAGAGCTTAGAACACAGTCCATGAAGCTGTTTATGAACATCTGGGCTCGCCCCTGAACTACACATGCATAGATCTGACTTGAAACATATGTACAATTTTCATGGCTGGGCACAGTGGCTCACGCTGGTAATCTCAGCACTTTGGGAGGCTGAGGCAGGCAGATCACAAGGTCAGGGGTCTGAGACAAGCCTGACCAATATGATGAAACCCCATGTCTACTAAAAATACAAAAATTAGCTGGGCATGATGGCACACACCTGTAATCCCAGCTACTCAGGAGGCTGAGGCAGGAGAATCGCTTGAACCTGGGAGGAGGAAGTTGCAGTGAGCTGAGATCACACCTGTGCACTCCAGCCTGGGCTACAGAGACTGTCTCAAAAAAAAAAAAAAAAAAGAAATTCAAACTTTCTTTCTGAACAATCCTAATTTAACATTAAGAGAATATTCTTTTTAAAGAGGAATTCCAGCTAAAAATATAGAAATACTGGAGAATGAGAACATCACCAGTTTGCAACCCCTAATGAAAGAACTGAGCTGGGCAAACAGCATCAGCACAGAGTAAGGAAATGAATGCCTGAACGGGAGCTGTGAAGTGCCCCGTAACAGGGGCGTTTTCTCACTAGTCAATCTTAGAATCACCACTGAAGCTGGCCGATGTCTGTGCATCCTCACGTGAGGCGAGGTAAAGAACACTGTACCGCCTGTGAAATATTCCTGCTCAGCTGATCAAACCGTCACGCTGCTGTCCAGCTTAGAGGAGACCGTGGCGTGTGGAAGCCAGCCAAACAGCATGGCCCAGTCCCCAGTGATAGCTAGCTGTGGACACAGTCACGCTGCATAACAAATGGCTCTGATCGTGATTCTCAGCTCTCAGTCCCGCAGGAGGGAGGTGGGCCCCATGGCTCTGTGTCAGTCTGGGTACTGAGCCGCAGCATGGAGGGCAGGGGCAGCAGGGAGGGAAGCACCTCCGCCCACCCTAAGCCAATGGGAGTCACCACCCAACCAGCCATGCTGGGGCTGTCCTTCTCCTACAGAGCCTGAGGGCAAGGAGAGAACCACTTGCTAAAAAATATCCTGCATACCTCATCAGGAGATAAATCCAGAAGGTGGAACATTCCGCAGGACAATCGACCCAGTTCCTTCAAGTCAAAGACGAGAAAGAAACTGTGGAGCAGAGGAGAGGGGGCTAAGACGACTCCGGATGAAAAGAGGCTCCAGAATCATGTCCTTCACAGGGACATAGATGAAGCTGGACACCATTATCCTCAGCCAACTGACACATGAACAGAAAACCAAACACCGCATGTCCTCACTTATAAGCGGCTGCTGAACAACGAGAACACGTGGACACAGGTAGGGAAACACCACACACCGGGGATGGCAGGGGTGGGGTGGGGGGAGGCGGAGTATCGGGAGAAGTATTGGATGCACATGGGGCTTAATACCAGGTGATGGCTTGATGGATGCAGCAACCCACCACGGCACACGTTTACCTGTGTAACAAACCAAACACAGCCTACCGTTCTTGATGGGATCTTGACTTGAACACACAAACACACGCATTTCCGTAGCTCTGAAGCAACTAGAGAAATTCCTCTATGGTCTGGGTAGAGACCAATCAAACCTTTACCTTTGACGGTTTTCAAGATAATGATGAAGGCATCATTGTCAATACTGCTGCAACGGAAGCTGTCCACTGCAAAGGGAAGGTGCTTGGGAGGTGGGGAAATGGAGGGGGGCTGCCCCTCCCTGCCCACTGGCCGCTGCCCAGGCGCTGGCCTGCTTGCTGGGGAGGGTCGCCTGTTCACTGCCTGCAGGATGAGGCCATCCTCAGACTCCACCTCTCTCCCTGCGGGGGCTGCCTGAGCAAACGGGTTGGCTGGGCTTGGCCTCTGCCCCGCCTCCAGAGGGGGACTTCCCCAGCCCACCTGGGTTACAGCCCCAAGGCCCCACAGGTGCAACTGGGAGGGAAGAGGACAGCCAGGCCTGATGGGACCCCGGGGGGTGGCAGGCACTGGGACCAGCTCGCCGTGCAGATGGGGGCTGAGGGGAATGGATGAGATGGACAGGGCCTGGATCCACCCCAGGCTGTCAGCATAAAACACACCAGATTTCCAAGGCTTCGCACCAAAACCCCCACTAATGATCTTTATAATGGTTGCATGCTGAAATAATATTACAGATATAGCGGTTTAAGTAAAATATTTTATCAGATTTTTATCTGCTTCTTTTACTTCTTAACCATGGCTACTAGGAGTTTAAAATGACACAGGTGTCTTCTTGTTCCGTTTGTCGTGGGCGGTGGTGGCCAGATGGGAGGACGAGTGTAGCAGAGCCACCATGGATTTAAGGGGGTCACTCGGACGCCTGCTCTCCGCCGTGGATTTAAGGCCGGGGTCACTCAGACACCTGCTCCGTGGCGTTCGTGGCACAGTGACTCAGTGGGTGGGGTGAGGATACCCCATGGAATTCCCACAGGCACTCGAGGCAGGACCATCTGCTGCAGGTGACTCGGTCTCTGAAAAGCTCCTGACAAGGTAGAGCCACCAACTCTGGCGAGATGTTTTTTTTTTGAGATGGAGTTTCACTCTTGCTGCTCAGGCTGGAATGCAATAGTGCGATCTCGGCTCACCACAACCTCCACCTCCCAGGTTCAAGTGATTCTGTTGCCTCAGCCTTCCGAGTCGTTGGGATTACTGGCACCTGCCACCCATGCCTGGCTAATTTTTTTATTTTTAGTAGAGACGGGATTTCACCGTGTTGGCTAGGCTGGTCTCGAACTCCTGACCTCAGGTGATCTGCCCATCTTAGGCTCCCAAAGTGCTGGGATTACAGGCGTGTGCTACTGCGCCCAGCCGGGTGAGATTTTATGTTATTGGTAAATAAGTTTTTGCACTGAACTAACCCCAGACTTCACAAACTCGGGGAGGAAGACGCAGCACCTGGGGGCAGACGCAACCCTCAGGGCTGCTAGGGGAGGAGAGATCACGTGGAATCCAGAGTCTGGTTACTTTGGCAGTCACTGAAATGGGATATTTAATATTCACACATTTCACAAGTGACCCCAGTGTGCCTCTGTGCCTAGCCCTGGAACAGACGACTCACAGGGAGGGACGGGCCGTGTGGCGAATAAGCCAGGAGCCGACTGAGAGGCACTTTCCCTGGCAGGAAAAGCCGGGCTCCCAGAACCTCCTAGGGCGCCCTGAGAACTCTGGGTTTGTTCTGAGAGGGGCAGGCACTAGCTGGGGCACGTGAGCAGGGACATGATGGGGTCACTCATTCTGCAGGGAAACCAGCCTCTGGCTGCTGCAGGGGTACAGGAGGCAAGACAGTAGGGGTGAGGCCAGACAGGTCACCCGGCGCAGCCCCGCGCCGGGGGCTGAGAAGCTGGGTGCACACGCTCCAGGTGATGGCCGTGTCCCTGTGCCCCCGAGGCAGCAGGGCCTGCCTGATGTCAGGGTGGCTGCAAGGTGTGCCCCAGTGATTCAGGGGCATTCTTGGATGGACAAAGCCTGGCTTTGTCCCCGAGTTTCAGAAAACTGCTTTTTCCTCCAATCCCACTCATTTTAGCAAAGTAGAACCAGGACTGCAGGCAGCGTCAGCGCTGAAAATACCGGGTACGAGAGATGGAGCTTGAAGGATGAGTGCGTGGAGCTGTACCCCAGAAATGCAAGTGTAGGCATCACCCTTGGCCAGCAGGCGTCATTTGCCCCTAGCAGGAGGCAGAGGCCTGCGCCGCCCACCTGCTCAGGAAGGGGTCAGTGGTGAGGCCCAGCCCCACATAGGACCAGGCCCCACACTCCCCTGTGCAGCAAATCACTTGAGAGCTCGCTGAGTACAGGTTCCTCTCTAGGGGCTCGTGGGGGGGCTGAGATGCTGGAGGCGTCCTGAGAAACGGGGCTGGAGGCTGCAGCCAGGTTTGCTGAAGAGCGAGGAGGCTGGAAGTTTTGCATTATCTTATTTTTTCCCCTCAAGATGCTTTTGTGTCCCATGGCACACTCTGGGCACTGGCCCTAATTGTGGCCCCGACCAGAGGTTGGGAGTAGAGTCTAACATGGAAGCTCTTTCTGAAAGGTTTGCTTGAGACCCCAACACACTCTGCCGCCGCTTCAGCAGGTGCAGCCAGCTCTGGAGACAGGCCACAGCACTGTGTTAGGGTTAGGGTCACCCGCTCAGGGCCACCGGCACGCACACCACCACTCCCTGTCCTAACCACCGGCCTCCCCAGATGGCTAAGACTAGAATGTGGGCAGGAACAATGCTCCCTGTGTTGTAAAGACAATGGTAAGACACGGGTGTCACAGACGCTAAGCTGTTTAGTCTTTTGAACTTGCTCACGTCAGTTCACAAAAGAACCAGTAGAAACTGAGTCCTGGCCTTCACCTGGGAGAAGCGCACTGAGCCGTTCCTCTAAGCCACAGATGAAGACACAGGCACTCACGCCCTCCCATCCCCCAATGGGCAGGGCTCGCTGCCACAGCCTCCGTGACCGACTCAGGAACTGACAGGAGCAGTCAGCCATGCTGGACACACCTTCACCCCAGAACCCCCAGCACCACCTGCCGGGGTCCCATTCTTCCGAAGTCTCCCACTCTCCAGCTCTGGACCGCCATCGCCACCCACAAAGAGGAGGAGAGGAAGTCCGAGTGTCCTCAGGGCCCTGTGGCCAACTTTCCACGTGCCTTCAATGCCTGGCGTTGGCTCCTGTGTCCGGTGAGGGCTGCTGGCTGCTGAGACGTATCGCACGCTGTGTTTGGAGGCACCAGCCACTGGCAGCACCGGTGCCAAAAGCCCTCCGAGATATTATTGGAAAAGAGCCTCGGTGTGCCTGCCTGGCACAGAGAAGCCTCCCGAGAAATGTCAGATGAGTCATGAGTCTCAGAGGGGGCGGGCAGCCAGGGAGGAAGCAAGGAGCGAAACCAGGAGGGAGCAGCAGGAGGGCGGGAGGTGGGGGCCGGGGTCAGTGCAGCGAGGGGCGGGTCACTGGGGTCCGGCAGCTGGTGCAGCGCCCGGGCCCAACCCAGGCCTCCATATCCAGGTCTAAAGGGGTGACCCTGGCCTCAGGGCCCCTCTGGCCTCAGGTAATCATTCTCTGTCAGATCAGAGGCCCTTCTGGTCACCTGGTGGATGGCTTGGGTCTCTAACGCCACAGGGTGTATCCATTCTTAGCCCTCAACACCTGTGCATTGAGCTGAGCCCTGATCCTGGCAGCAGGCCCTGTGCAGCCGGACGAGACCCCTGAACTCCACAGGGCAAGGCCAGCCCAAGAGGAGAGGCTGGAGCAGAAGGCGCCTCTGTCAAGATCTCCCCATAAGCCGTACTTTCTTGAGATGGAGTTTCACTTCTGTTGCCCAGGCTGGAGTGCAGTGGCGTAATCTCGGCTCAATGCAACCTCTGCCTCCCGGGTTCAAGCGATTCTCCTGCCTCAGCCTCCGGAGTAGCTGGGATTACAGGCACGCACCGCCAATGCCTGGCTAATTTTTGTATTTTCAGTAGAAATAGGGGTTTCTCTTTGTTGGCCAGACTGGTCTCAATCTCCTGGCCTTAGGTAATCCGCCCTCCTGGGCCTCCCAAAGTGCTGGGATTACAGGTGCGAGCCCCCGTGCCTGGCGCACAAGCTTTCTAGGTGCAGCCCTGTAAAAGGTTTTCTCCTCCTCAGCGCAGCCCGTCGATTCTAAAGGTGCTATCATACTTTGCATCTCAGGGCGTGGCCGTGGCCCAGTCGAGTGCCCTGGGTGGCTTCACCGGTGGACTGGCTTTCTGGAAGGGGCCCAGGAACCTGCATTTTAATAAGTTTCCTGGGGGGATTTTCGTTCAAGGTCACCCCTGGCCTGGATTTGGCTTTTCTGCCCCGATTGGATTCTGAGGCAGTGGCAATCAGTTCAGGACACCTGCCCAAGCTCTCTCCAGGTGTCCTGAGGCCCAAGAGGCCTATCTGATTCCCCAAGAGATCAAAGCAATCTCACTTGGCCAAGCCTCTCATGGATATTCCCTGGGCAAGGTCGCTGCAGCCCCAGCCCGGGAGGCAGCTCACAGCTCCTGGATTATTTATAAGTCGGGTCCAGTCCAGCCCATCTAAGCCGTCTACGCCCCTTTTGAGGCCTGGCAGGCAGCCAGGGATGCACTGAGAGACCCTCTGTCCCCCAGCCGCTGCTCAGAGTGGGTGAGAGGCCAGGAAAACCACTCCCATTTTAGAAAGGTGGTTTTTCAGGCTGTGCCCACTGTGGAGCCAGGACGCCCAGCACCTGTGTGTGGGCAAATCTGTGATGCAGAAATGCGTCAGAGGGAAACCCTGACTCCAGAGCCCTCCTTCCCCAGCGTGGGCTCTGACAGTAATCCCTGCTGCAGTCAGCCCTGGCACTGTCCACATCGACGTGGGGCTGATGGCCATGCAGGGTGTTTTCCGCCACGTCCCCTTCTTGTTGCCAGGATGGGAAGAAGAGCTGAGGGCCGCCCTGGAGCTGTGCAGGGGGCTGGAAAGTACCAACCAGTATCTCATCCGCCTGCGGGGGCTCCTTGGGAGTAGAAACCACTCCCGCCCCACCAAGCCAGAGCAGGTAGATAAACAAGGCATATTCCTCCCTGGGGATAATCACATCCCTGGGGGCCCCACAGGACCAGCACCAGCTGCCCACGAGGTCAAACTGCAGGGCAAGGCACCTTCCCCTTCCGCTTCTGCTTCTGCTTCCTGGGGCCATGTACCAAATAAACCACTTGTTCTCAAATGCCACCCTCAGTGCTTCCCGTGGTGGGGGCCTCTACCTGACTCCCCGATTCCCTGGCCTGCAGGGAGGAGGCCAGCTCTGGGAGCTGAAGTGTTTATCTGGGACGGATTGGTGGGTAGAAGCCTCGAAGGAGAGAGGGAGGAGGGAGGGTCTTCATCTGAACTCGGCCCTCTTGGAAGATGCTGGGGTCTGAACTAGAGGAAACGGCAGAGATAAGGGCAGCAGAGGGGGCAGCCACGAAGCCCAAGCGTGTTCTGTGCTGGGGCCAAGGACCTGGCCTGGCAGTGTGGTGGAAGGCACCAGTCTCCAGAGCCCACCCTGCCCGTGAGCGTGAGCGAGAGGCCGGTGAGAGCGTCAGCTTCGCAGCGGGGCAGAGGGACCTGTGGGAGCTGGCCCAGCGGCTTCTCTAGCCCTTGGCCACGGGAGCAGCTCCTACCTGGGGAGAGGTGAGTGGGTCCCATCTTGGGGAGGCAGCAACCCTCCATCCAGAGTCAAAGATCCCCCAGTGAGGACAGCAGGACCTAACCTCAGGTGCCTGGGTTGTTGGCTAAGGGCCTTCGATGCAGGCAGGAAGGCGAGTCACTCCTTCCCAGTCCCTGAGACTGAGCGTAACATGAGGCTCCATGAACCATTAACCATGGAGCTAATGCTCCAATGAGGAGTGCTGGGAGGTGTCTCACAGTCCGGGAATCAGAATTTCTGATACTGAGTGAGAATTCAGAGAAACTCTTGTTGCCAGCAGGCAGAACCTGGAGGGATGGAGCCTTCGTGGTAAGACCAAGGCCTCCCACACAGCGGGGGATGCCCGGTGGAGACCTGCACAGTCATAGGGTTGCCCGGTGGAGACCTGCACAGTGAGGGGATGCACAGTGAAGACCTGCACCGTCAGGGAGGTGCCCAGTGGAGACCTGCACAGTCGGTGGTGGATGCCCAGTGGAGACCTGCACGGTTGGGGGTGGGCCTGGCCCCGCACAGCTGGGCTCCTGAGACGCAGCCGATGTGACATGAGAGGCCAAAGGTCCAGTGTGGAAATGGCATGAAGACCATGCTGCAATCTCTGATGCTGATGGCATGCAGTGGCAGCATTCTGGATTTACTGGGTGAACGAACTAACATGGGCTTGGCCTGTTTCTCCTTTTTTGAATGTGGGTGGCATCCCACTTCCATCAGACCACACTTCGGAGACCTCCAGGAAACAAGGTTCCTCCTGTCCACAGGAAGACACAGGACTCCTGAACCAGAGCGTGGCCCTGCGGGAGACCCTGCCTGTTCCTCCCAGGGGGAGTGCTCGTGCGGGGATGCAGGAGGGGCCGGGCACCAGTGCCATCGTCCACCCTGGGCCAGGCAGCCATGACCAGTGGGCCCCAGCCTCTTCCCACCCAGTGGCCAGCGCTCCTCCGGCCCCCAACTGGCCCCAGTCTTCACTGTGACTGCCACTCTGGCCCACAAGCTGCCCTCGTCCTCTTCCGTGGAGCAGGTGGCACCTTCACTGATCTCTGTCACAGACATCAATCTGCACAAAAGGCTGCTGTGTGCTGAAGCTGGAAGGAACCTGTGAGGCCCTAAAATACTCTGTCTGTTAAGCCACCCCGCTGTGTGTAACAGCCAGGACTAGACTGGCTAAGGACTGACTGAAAGGCCCCAACCCTCTGTCCACCTCCCAGGCTGGCCAGCACCTGGTGATGGGGGCCAAGGCAGCAGCAGGGCAGGGCTGATGAGGCAAGATTTGCCACCAGCCTACACAACAGGTGTGTGGAGCCTCCCAGGGCCAGATGCAGACGGAGCTGTCACCACCTCTACGCCTGAAGTTCCGGGAGCCTCCTTCCCATCCCCAGCAGCAGAAGCCACTCCACGTCTCCCCCACCCCGGCCACTCTGGGGTCTGAACTCTCAGCCAAGCTCGGCCTCTGCACACAGCAGTGAGAAGCCAGGTGCGACACAACCCCCCGACGGCTCCCACTGGCCCCTCTCTGTGCGTCTGACCTCTTAGCCTTCTGAGCCTCGGAAGCGTTTCTGAGCAGCACTGGGGGGTGCATCTTACTTCCTCTCTCCCCTGCAGTGCTCAAAGCAACACCACTGTCCCCGAGCTTCACTGCATCAGGTTTCTCTCGCTCTTTGTGAATCGGGCCTGACATCCCAGACTCACTGGGTGCTTTCCTCTGAGAGCCAACGAGGGTGACTCCGTGCAGCCATGCACCCTAGCGGCTGTTTTCCAGCATCTCCTACCAAGCCCTTGGTTCCCCTTTCTGTTATTTATTCCACTGAGGAGCCCTGATGAGCAGGAGACGAGCTCCTGCCTGATAAATACCGGCCGAGGCTGCTGGCACCTGAGCACGTTTTTCCCAGAAACACACCTGACGCCCAGCCCCGAACAGCGTGTACTGCCTGCAGGGCAGCTTTTGTGCCCTCGAAGCTGGCAGGCCAGAGCCTCGGAGGACTGCTCCAGGAAGCCTCTAGAGAGCAGCGACCTCAGTTCATTCCCCACTGGTTGCCCCCCACCCCCTGCCCCGTCACCCGCCCTGTCTCCTGCTCCAAAGAGCCGCTGTAGCTTCCTCCCCTGCCCCTCCAGCCCCCTCTCCTGGCCAGTCAGCATCTGGCACTGTGGTGGGCTGCAAAGAAAGCTGCTGGGTGTCAGCACAGGCCAGGGTGGGCTGTGGAACAGGCACCCCCAAGGCCGGGCCATGGCAGGCAAAAGCGCCTCCCTCGTTGGCGTGCTGGCCGGAGGGGTCCTTCGGCCCCCAGGGCACTGCCCTCCTTCCTGTCTCAGAAGCTGCCCCCACACAGCCCTGGGAGGAGCCTGGACGGTCAGTGCGTATTCTGAGGTGCTCCCACAGGTGACACAGTCACTTCCGCCCGGTTTTATTGTTTGAGCAAGATGCCTGGCCCGGCCCCACAGCCTATGGCAGCTGTGTGAGCACGTGGGGTCTCTGGCCCAGAGGTGCTCCTTACCAGTGTGCAAGTGACTATGGGGGGTGGGGGTGTAACTGATAAAAACGTGAGAGGCAGAGGAGGCTGCTGTGGGGGGCGATTCACCACAGAGAACACACTGAAGCTAGGACCCCAACCTCGAGACCAGCCTTGGGTGTCTAGGGGAAGTCCGTGGGGTGGGGTATTTACAGCCAACCACGAATGTAAGCTACAAAATGGCCTAGAGGTAAGAAGGACCCTGAAGACCAGTCCCCAGGTTTAAATGCATGCGCGTCCTGCAGGATGGAGTGACTCGGGGTGTAGATACGCCTTGTCTCCGGGGTCCAGACAGGACTGGGGAGGGCAGACACGCCTTGTCTCCTGGGTCGGGACAGGACTGGGGAGGGCAGACACGCCTTGTCTCCGGGGTCGGGACAGGACTGGGGAGGGCATCCCGGCAGGCGAGGCCTCCAGCCACACAGACCAGGGAGGGTGCTGGCCTCAGCGGGCGATCTGCCCTCAGAAGGCAGCCTTCCAAGAGCCTTCCCAACTAAAGAGCAGCCCCTCCAAGGGGAAGGTTCAGTCCTCACCACTGGATGCCATTTCTCGAGCGCAGACTCTTCTTTTTTTAAAACAAAGAAATGCAATTAATTTGTTTTACTTTTCTGGAAAAAAAATTTGTTTTTGAGATGGGGTCTTGCTCTGTGGCCCCGGCTGGAGTGCAGTGGTGTGATCATGGCCCTCTGTAGCCTCAGCCTGGTCTTACCCGCCTCAGCCTCTCCCAAGGTGCTGGGATTACAGGTGTGAGCCACTGCACCCAGCTAACTAATTTTACCCTTTTCACGGGCAAAAACTGTACACAGCACCAAGAACGCAAAGTATGCAGGGGAAGCACAGCCCCTCCTCTCCGTCCCCCCACCCCTGCCCAAAGACAACCGTAACTTCAGTCTCTGTGGACTCCCAAGGGCTCCTGTTGGAGGAGGGTCCTTGTCTAGGGTAAGGGTGTGGCCAGCACAGGGTGGGGCTTTCCCTTCTCTCAGGTGAGCACCCTTGAATGTAAATGTGACATCACTGCCCTCAGGCTCAGCGCAGACCCTCAGTGCAGCCATTGGTGTGGACGCCCCACGGCTGCCCCCAGCTGGCTCTCAGGCCTTGGGCTCTCAGGGCCCCTTCATCATGTGCGACGCTGATCCATGTTTGCTGATGACTTCGCCACGTCCATGAAGATTCCACTCATTCCTCAAGGTCCAACTGAATGCACTGCCTCTTCCTTCCCCGTTTCTGCCGGGCCATCCGCCCTCCTCTCAGTCCCCAGACCTGTACCATCCTTGGTCATGACAGGCGCTGCTGTGGGCAGAACCACGTCCCCCAGATCCATTCGCTGAAGCCTGAGCTTCGACGTGTGATATTTGGAGACGCCGCTTTCCAGAGGTAGTTAGAATAACTGAGGCCGTGAGTGTGGGGTCCTGATCCCAGGGGCCGTGGCCTCCAGGAGAAGAAGAGACACCGTGCGCTCTCCGCCTGTGCAGAGAGAAGAAACCAGGTGGCTCTGCTGTCACCGTGACCAGAACTTCCAGCCTCCAGACCATGAGACGTAAATCTCTGTGTCTGTGGTGTTGGGGTGGACACACGCTCTGCCAGGGTCCTCTGCAGGCAGGGTTGGTGCCGGCCGTTCCTAGATCCCGGGGGAGCAGCACAGACTGCACGGAAAGCAGCCTGCGAGCCCGGCTTCAGGCACCGAGGCAGTGTCCGACTCCGGCCGTCCTGCAGCCACACATGAAATCACGGCCATTGCTGCAATGGTCTTGGGTCCTTTGAGAACTGAATATGAGCCTTTGGCAGCAGCTCCTACCAATGCTTTTTAAATTCCAAGACAATGAGTGAACTTGCCTCGAGAATCTTCTGCTTCTAACCTGGAGTCCTGACCTTCTTTGGCCAGAGCTCAGGCCAAGCTAAAGCTTCAAGGCAGGACCAGTCCCTGAGACAAGACTCACCTTTGGGGCATTCTCCTGGCTCCAGGGCACGAGGGTGTGCAGGCTCCCCTCTGCACAGTGAGTGGGGGCCCTCAGGCAGGGCATGCCAGGCTGGTGCGAGGGGCTGTGGGTGCCCTGGGCTCCAAGGTGGGGGAAACGGGGTGGAGAGGGGACTTCCCTGCATCAGCTCGGAAAACGGACTGGCCTGTTATCAGCGGCTGGTGAGGCTGTTCCTTCAGGCTTTTTCCTGCCTGTTCAAGACATGCAGGCACAATGAATGAGTCACTCAGGAGGCCCCCGAGCCGGGCCGCCCGTAGCTGGGATTGGACCTCAGCTGGCTTTACCCATCCTGCAGGCCCTTCGGACGCCAGCCCCGGGTCCCTGACCACCGGCCAGCAGTGGAGCGAGCATCTTGGGTGCAGGTCTTGCCCCTGCATACATGTGAAGTGCTTCTTTTTTATTTTTTTTTTTTATTTTTAGAGTTTTACTATGGCAAATTTAAAACATACAGAAAAATAGAAAGCACAATATATTGAACTTCCATATACCCATTATCAACCATTATTACAACTGTTAACATTTACTCACATTTTTCTTTTTTTTAATTGTATTTGGGCTCTGGGGTACATGTGCACGTCCTGCATCCTGCAAGACTGTTGCATAGGTACACATATGCCATGGAGGTTTGCTGTCTCTACCTCCCTGCCCCCCACCCCCGTCACCTACATCAAGCATTTCTCCTGGTGTTATTCCTCCCCATCCTCCCCCGCCCCCTTGCTGTCCCTCCCCTCCCCTCCCCTCCTCCTAGCCCTGTGAGTGTTGTTCCCTTCCCTTTGCCCAAGTGTTCTCATTGTTCATCATCCACCTATGAGTGAAAACATGTGGTGCTTGGTTTTCTGCTCTTGTGTCAGTTTGCTGAGAATGAAGGACAGGGAGGAGTCGAGGCAAGGCAAACCTGTCACCAGCAAGTCACGGACTTGTCTGGGGTCTGCTGCGGAGTTTCCAGTGAGCTCCAGCCCCGCCACCAGACCAGCTAGGCCAGACCCCCTGGGAGCGGGGCCGAGCACCAGCTTTACAGTTGTCCCAGGTGGTTCTGAATCACTGAGCCACAGGCAAGTCTGGAGCCAGGAGCAGCTGTCAAGGATCCCGCGCAGCTGCACTGAAGCCCACATCCACTCCCCAGCCCGGCTTGGTGAGTGTGCATGTGTTCACCTGTGTGTGCACATGTGTACATGTATGAGTGTGTGCATGTATGCCTGTGTGCATGCATGTGTGTATATGTGCACATCTACCCAGGTGTGCACATGTATGCCTGTGTGTGCACGTTTACCTGTGTATCTGTGTACATGTCTGAGCCTGTGTGCACATCTACCTGGGTGTGTACGTGTGCCTGTGTGTACATGTCTGAGCCTGTGTGCACATCTACCTGGGTGTGCACATGTGTGACTATGTGTACATGTCTGTGCCTGTGTGTGCATCTACCTGGGTGTGTACAGGTCTGTGCCTGTATGTCTGTGCCTGTGTGCACATCTACCTGGGTGTGTGTCTGTGTATGCATCTACCTGGGTGTGTACATGTGCCTGTGTGTACACTGTCTGTGCCTGTGTGCACATCTACCTGGGCGTGCATATATGTATCTGAGCCTGTGTGCAGGCAGTCAGTTGCCAAAAAGATCATGCCACCTCACTAGACAGTGACTTGCCAACTACAAAACTGGACTGTCATCTTCATAGAGCAGTGGTTCTTAAAGCCAGTTCTTCATCAGAAATCTAAGGGCCAGGCCTCCGGGCAACTCTGACGCAGACTAACGGTCAAGAGCCGCAGGTGTTGATGAGACTGCAGGGCATCCGTCCTCCCGAAAAGGTGGACACAGCTTGCCCCTCAGAGTTGTGGGCGCAGGGCAGCTGTGTGGGGCCCCCTCCTCTCCCACCAGGACCTCCACTCACATGGGGTGTGTGTGCCTCACTCTCTACAGCTTTGCCTCCTTAACATAAACGAGTCTGAGGAAAAAACAGCACAAGGCATTGAACCATGCTTTTGAGCAATCTTTTTTTTAAAAAAAAGATTTTAAGATGGAATCTCACACTGTTGCCCAGGCTGGAGTGCAGTGGTGCGATCTCTGCTCACCGCAACCTCTGCCTCTTGGGTTCAAGCAATTCTGCTGCCTCAGCCTCCTGAGCAGCTGGGATTACAGGCATCCTCTACCATGCCCAGCTAATTTTATGTATTTTTTTTAGTCGAGACGGGGTTTCACTATGGTGGCCAGGCTGGTCTCGAACTCCTGACCTCGTGATCTGCCCACTTCGGCTTTCCAAAGTGCTGGGATTACATGAGCATTTTTAAACAGTCCTTCCAGCTTTCCCCTGGTGCTCAGCTCCATCACGGGACCAAATGCTGGCCCAGCACTAGGGCCTGGGCAGACTGGGATCTGTGATATTTGTGTAGACAATTTAGTACATTAGGCCTGGGGTTCTTCCTTTTCAAAGGGCTCCTTTGACCCTTACTACACCGCAAAATGGGCAGGAGAGAGCTGCTCATGCATGTTTTAAAGACAAGTTCAAGGATGCAGAGATAAGAAGACTCATCCCAGGTGTTCGGAGGCCACAGTGAGTAACAGCTAGGCTTGGAGCCAGCTCTGGGAGTTGAAGGAAAATAAATTCAATATTTAAAAACAACAACAACAACACTGTATTTCCATATGCTTGCAATGAACAGTAAGCAATAGAAAAAAAACACGTTGAAATATGAAATCTCTACGATAAATTTAACAAAAGATGTGTAAGACCCGAGTATGTTGACTGCCAAACACTGAAATTAAGTCAAACGCGGCATTAAGACCTAAACAGAGACTCAGAGGACCCCACACTGTCGAGATGTCAGTCCCACCCAGTGGATGTGCAGATTCCATGCAATCCCCATAAAATCCTGGCAGGCTTTCTTGTAGAAATGACAAGCTGCCACTAAAACATGGAAATACAAAAGACCTAGAATAGCCAAAATTACCTTGAAAATTCAGAGCACAGTTGTGCTTGGGGCCGAGGCTTCCCAGCTCCTCACCTGGGCCAACCTCAGTGCACCTGGTGGCCGCCCCCGGGTTCTTCCTTGGTGCTGCTTGTGCCTGCCACCAGGGGACCTGTGGGTGGACCTGCCAGGGCCAACCCTGCACCCCTCTAGTGCCCTCTTCCCTACCCCACCTCAGGCTTAGCAGGGAGCTCAGACCTCTGTTCACTAAGTATCAGCCCACTGCCTAAGGCAACAGAAAGCTGCTCCCAGTAAACCAGGATCCACGATATACCCAGCCCCACTGGCCACAGCCACTCCCACCCATACACACCATCTACTGGCTCATGGGTCAAACTGCACAGCTCGATGTAAAACCTGCCAACAGAAGTGCCTAGGGCTCTAGAGGCAAAGCGAAAAGACCCTAGCAGTACTCGCTACAGGCACACGCCTGCCTCTGGGGGGTGGTGGGGAAGGAACTAAAAGATAATGATATAGAGAAATAAAGAGAAAAATCCTACCTGCAAGAAAATGATTACAAAAATTAGAAGTGCCTGCGTCTCCAGACGAGAAGGAGCCAGCAGAAGAATTTTGGTGCCATGAAAAATGTGAATGTACTGACCATACCAAAGTACCCCAGTAGCTCCAGCAATGGTCCCCAACCAAAGCGGAAACTAGAAATGACAGATGAGAAATGTAGGCATGGATTTCAAGGAAGATCAACAAAATCAGCACAGAGAAACTTCTAAAGCCACCCAGGAAATGAAGGAAGAGATAAACATATTAAAAATACATCAATCAGAGCTTCTGCAATTGAGAAACTCATAGAACTTCAAACTACAATTGCAACTTTACCAACAGACCGGGCCAAATAGAAGAAAGAATTACAGAGCTTGAAGACCCGTCTTTTGAATTAACCCAGACAACAATATAGAAAAGAAGTTTTAAATGAACAAAATCTTCAAGAAATACAGAACTATGTAAAGTGATCAAACCTATAAATTACTGGCATTCCTGAGAAAGAAGGAGAAAATAAAAAACCTGAAAAATATATTTGAGGGAATAGCTCCAGAAAATTTTCCTAATCTTGCTAGAGAGGTAGACATCCAGATAGAAGAAATCCAGAGAACACCTCTGATGTGGTTTGGCTGTGTCCCCACCCACATCTCATCTTGAATTTTAGCTCCCATAATTCCCACGTGTTGTGGGAGTGACCTGGTGGGAGATAATTGAATCATGGCGGTAGGTTTTTCCATGCTGTTCTCATGATAGTGAGTTCGTCTCATGAGATCTGATGTTTCTGTAAAGGGCAGTTCCCCTGCACATGCTCTCTTGCCTGCTGCCATGTAAAACATGCCTTTGCTCCTCCTTTGCCTTCTGCCACGATTGTGAGGCTTCCCCAGCTACGTAGAACAGTGAGTCCATTAAACCTCCTTTCCTTTATATATTACCTAGTCATGGGTATGTAGAACCGACTAATACAGTAAATTGGTACTGGGAGTGAGGCAGTGCTGTAAAGATCCCCAAAATGTGAAAGCAACTTTGGAACTGGGCAACAGGCAGAGGCTGAAACAGTTTGGAGGACTCAGAAGAAGACAGGAAAATGTGGGAAAGCTTGGAACTTACTAGGGACTTGGAGGGCTCAGGAGAGAGGAGGACGTGGGAAAGTTTGGAACTTCCTAGAGATTTGCTGAATGGCTTTGACCAAAATGCTGACAGTGAAATGGATAATAAAGTCCAGGATGATGTGGTCTCAGATGGAGATGAGGAGCTTGTTGGGAACTGGAGCAAAGGTGACTCTTGCTATGCTTTAGCAAAGAAACTGGCAGCACATTGCCCCTGCCCTAGACATCTGTGGAATGTTGAACTTGAGAGGGATGATTTAGGGTATCTAGCAGAAGAAATTTCTAAGTGGCAAAGTGTTCAAGAGAAAGTAGAGGATAAAAGTTTGGAAAATTTGCAGCCAGACAATGCAATAGACAAGAAAAACCTATTTTCTGGAAAGAAATTCAAGTCTGCTGCAGAAATTTGCATAAGTAACAAGGAGCCAAATGTGAATCACCAAGCCAATGGGGAAAATGTCTCCAGAGCATATCAGAGACCTTCAAGACAGCTTAGGAGGAAAAAATGGTTTTGTGGGCTGGATCCAGGGCCCACCTGCTGTGTACAGCTTAGGAAGTTGATGCCCTGTGTCCCAGCCACTCCAGCCATAGCTAAAAGCAGCCAAGGTACAGCTCTGGCCATGACTTCAGAGAGTGAAAGCCCCAAGGCTTGCCAGCTTCCACATGGTGTTGGTCCTGCAGGTGCACAGAATACAAGAACTGAGCTTTGGGAACCTCCACCTAGATTTCAGAGGATGTATGGAAATACCTGGATGTCCATACACAGGTGTGGCTGCAGGTGCAGAGGGCACAAAGTCCTTAGACTGCACAAAGCAGCAAGACCCTGAGCCCAGCCCACGAAACCATTTTTTTCCTCCTAGGCCTCCCAGCTTGTGATGTAAGGAGCTGCTGTGAAGACCTCTGACATGCCCTGGAGACATTTTGCCCATTGTCTTGAGAATTAACACTTGGCTCCTTGTTACTTAGGCAAATTTCTGCATCTGGCTTGAATTTCTTGTCAGAAAATTGGTTTTTCTTTTCTATTGCACTGTCAGGCTGCAAACTTTCTGAACTTTGATGCTGTGCTTCCCTTTTAAACGTAAGTTCCAATTCCAAACCATATCTTTGTGAAAGAATAAAACTGAATGCTTTTAAGAGCACCCAAATCACCTCTTGAACACTTTGCTGCTTAGAAATTTCTTCCACCAGATGCCCCAAATTATCTCTCTCAAGTTAAAAGTTCCACAGATCTCTAGGGTAGGGGCAAAAGGCTGCCAGTCTCTTTGCTAAAGCATAACAAGAATTACCTTTGCTCCAGTTCCCAATAAGTTCCTCATCTTCATCTGAGACTACCTCAACCTGGATTTTTTGGCGAAAACCATTCAACAAGTCTCTAGGAAGTTCCAAACTTTCCCATACCTTCTTGTCTTCTTCTGAGTCCTCCAAACTGTTCCAACCTCTGCCTGTTACCCAGTTACAAAGTTGCTTCCACCTTTTTGGGTATCTTTTTTTTTTTTTGAAGCAGAGTCTCACTCTTTTCACCCAGGCTGGAGTGCATTGGCACGATCTCAGCTCACTGCAACTGCTGCCTTCTGGGTTCAAGTGATTCTCCTTCCTCAGCCTCCCAAGTAGCAGGGATTACAGACACTTACCACCATGCCCAGCTAATTTTTGTATTTTTAGTAGAGACAGGGTTTTGCCATGATGGCCAGGCTGGTCTCAAACTCCTGACCTCAGGTGATCTGCCTGCCTCAGCCTCCCTAAGTGCTGGAATTACAGGCGTGAGCCTCACTCTACCAGTACCAATTTACTGTATTAGTCCATTTTCACACTGCTATAAAGAAATACCCATGTTCTCCTTTCCATGTTGAAGAATAAAAAAAAAAAATCCAAGACTGGGTAATTTACTTAAAAAAAAAAGAGGTTTAATGAACCCACAGTTCCACATGGCTAGGGAGGCCTCACAATCATAGCAGAAGACAAAGGAGGAGAAAAGACCTATCTTTCATGGTGGCAGGAGAGCGTATGGAGGGCCCTTCTCATGAGAAGATCTCATGAGACTTCTTCACTTCACCAGAACGGCATAGAAAAAAGCCATCCCTATGATTTAATTACCTCCACTAGGTCACTCCTATGACACATGGGGATTTTGGGAGCTATAATTCAAGATAAGATTTGGGTAGGGACACAGCCAAACCATATCAGCCTCTGAGATCTATTCAAAAGGAGTATCACCAAGGCATATCATCACCAGACAGTCCAAGGTCAACACTTAAAAAAAAAAATCTTAACAACTGCTAGAGAAAAAGGTCATATTATGTACAAAGGGAACCCGATTAGGCTAACAGCAGACGTCTCAACAGAAACCTCACAAGCCAGGAGAGATTGGGGGCCTATTATCTGCATCCTTAAGGAAAAAAAATTCCAATCAAGAATTTCATATCTCACTGAACTAAGCTTCGTAAGTAATAGAGAAATAAAATCTTTTTCAGACAAGCAAGTGCTAAGGGAATTCATTGCTGCTAGACTAGCCTTATAAGAGACCCTTAAGGGAACTCTGAACATGGAAACAAAATAATGATACCTGCTGCCACAAAAATACACGTAAGTACATAACCCACAGACCCTATAAAGCATCCATTCAATAGAAACTAAGCAACTAGCTAACGACTTCACAATAGGATCAACACCTCACATATCAATATTAACTTTTAATGTAAATGGTCTAAACATCCTACTTAAAAGGTACAGAGTGGCAAGTTGAATAAAAAAGCAAAACCCCTCTGTCTGCTATCTTCAAGAGACCCACCTCATGTGTAACAACACCATAGGCTCAAAGTAAAGGGTTAGAGAAATGGAAAACAAAAAAGAGCAGGGCTTACTATTCTTAGATGTTAAACCAACAACAGTTAAAAAAATTAAAAAAAGGACAAAGAAGGGTATTACATAATGATAAGGCTTCAATCCAACAAGAAAACTATCCTAAATATATATGCATCCAACACTGGACCACCAGATTCATAAAAGAAGTACTCCTACACCTACAAAAAGACATAGATGACCACACAATAATAGTGGAGGACTTCAATACACCACTGACAGCATTAGACAGATCATCAAATAATAAGAAATTCTGGACTTAAATTTAACACTTGACCAATTGGACCTAACAGATACCTACAGAACCCTTCACCTATCAACCACAGAACATACATTCTTCTCATCTGCACATGGAATATACTCCAAGATTGGCCATATGCTTGGCCATAAAGCAAGTCTCAATAAATTCAAACAAAATGGAAATCATACCAACCATACTCTCAGGCCATACTGGAATAAAAATAGAAATCAGTACCAAGAAAAATCTCTGAAAACCACACAGTTACATGAAAATTAAACAGCTTTGCTCCTGAATAACTTTTCAGTAAACAACAAAATTAAGGCAGAAATTTGGTCAAAGTCTACAAAAATAAGCAATGGAGAAAGGACTCCCTATTCAGTAAATGGTGCTGGGATAACTGGCTAGCCATACACAGAATGACACTGGATCCCTACCTCTCACCATATACAAAATTTAACTCAAGATGGATTAAGTATTTAAATGTAAGACCTCAAATTATACACATCGTAGAAAAAGTCTTAGGAATCACCATTTTGGAAATCAGCCTTGGCAAAGAATTTATGACTAAATCTTCAGAAGCAATTGCAACAAAAAACAAAACTTGACACAGACCTAAACTAAAAAGCTTTTGAACAGCAAAAGGAACTAGCCACAGAGTAAACAGATGAACTACAGAATAGGGGAAAATATTTGTAAACTATGCATTCTATCAAGATGTAATATTCAGAATCCATAAAAAACTTAAAGAAATCAACAAGCAAAAAATGCATAACCCAATTTAAAAACAGGCAAAAGACATGAACAGACACTTCTCAAAAGAAAACACAAGTAACCAACAAATGTGAAAAAATGCTCCATATCACTAAACATCAGAGTCAAAACCACAATTAGACACTATCTCACTCCAGTCAGAATGGCTATTATTATTTAGGAATTTTGGGTTTTTTTTTTTTTAGGACAGGGTCTTGGTCTGTTGACCAGGCTGGAGTACAGTGGCATGATCACAACACACTGTGGCCTTCAACTCCTGAGCTTAAAGGATCCTTTCACCTCAGCCCCCCAGAATGGCTGGGACTACAGGTGTGTGCCACCACACCCAGCTATTTTTATTTTTTGTAGAGATGAGTTCTTGCTGTGTTGCGTAGGTTGGTCTCAAACTCCTGGGCTCAAGCACTCCTCCTGCCTTAGCCTCCCAAAGTGCCAGGATTACAGATGTGAGCCATTGTGCCCAGCCAGAATGGCTATTACTAAAGTCGAAAAATAATAGATGCTGGTGAAGCTGCAGAGAAGAGAATGCTGATACACTGTTGGTGGAAATGTGGGCCCTGCAGTCCTGGTCCCCCCGCCTGCCTCACATGGCTGCACGCATCAGAATCCTTTGGATCAGCCATGCAAAGTAAGCCAGCAATGCTCCGATGTCCCCAGGACAGAAGCGTGGAATCACCGCCAAGTAGCCACTCAACACACACCCTCCTGCCTTCAAGCCAAGGATGAGGACAACAAGCTTCAGGCCTCAAGGGGCATGACCCCCGTGTGCTGTCCCAGGTCTCAGGAGACCCCAGGATGGAGCTCTGGCTGCAGCAGCCAGGGCCACCCTTCAGCCCTGTGCCATGTGACACAGTTACGGCCACACAACACAAACTGTCTCCTTCATCATATTTCACGTAGATTGTGTTGAAATGGTCCTATTTTGGGCACAAATAAAATATTTCAAAAATAACTTCCCCTGTCTCCTGTTGGGCTTTTCTGGGGGTCGCAGGAGCCCCTCAGAGCAGGGCTAGAAGCTTCTCTGGGTTTACTGAGAAGCGGCCCGGGGTTCTTGCCTGTGGGGGTGTCTGCCTGGTACTCACTGGCAGGGTCACTGACCCGGCTGAGGCTGGCTCCCACAGGCCCAGCTTGGAGTCCAGGCTGCAGCCATTTTGCAGCCCATATGGCCGTTCCAAGATGGGGGTTAGCAGTTTTCCTCCCATGGAACAGCCAGGACACGGTGCAGCTTGTCCCCCCATCCCCGCCCCACCCCAGGCTTCCCAGAGCCCTGTCTCTCCAAGTCTGGTCTTCAGGCTCGAATGGCATCCTAAACAGGGCGGGAAATGCCTCTTTCCTGCCAAACCAGAGGTCAGGCGGGCCAAGTACATGAGGGTGGGGCCGTCTGCTTCAAGAAAGGAAGGCGGCTTCTCCTGGAGACATGAGGGTCCACACTCATGCCACCTGGGTTCCTGCTGTCTGGCCAGACAGGGCCCACGACCTCTGCCTCTCCACACCTCCTGTCGGCGGTCCGGCCCAGCCCTGGCTGTGCACAGACGGGAGGTGTGGGCACCTCGAGGCGGTCCTGGGCTGGTGACGCTCTGACCTTTCTCACCTTGAAGCATTGCTCCCTGGACAAGCTCCTCGGGACTCCCCACTGACAGCATAGGCGAGAGGCCCATGTTTCTAGGAGAGGTGGCCCCTTAGAGTCTGTGCCACTCAGGGCCCTCCCGACTTGAGTCACTGGCAGGGAATCTCTCAGCTCACTCTGTGCCCTCTGCAGTCTCAGTGCTGGCCAGTCCTGTGCTGAGGGGCTGCGCCATGTTTCCAACCATTTGTGGCCAGTGGAAGGGAAAGTGGGGTGGGTGGGTGAGCCGCCTGTAGTTTAGGAGGAAAAAGCAAAAAATTCAACAAACTCGAAATGTAAAAATTGTGATTTTTAGAGAAATACTGTTCAAGCATTTTACCTTAAACATTGTGCCTCATGACAATAACTGGGTTGGCTGTTTTCTTTGGGTAAGCTCTGCCAACGTTTTTTCATATATTTTTTAAATTTTACATTTAGGTTTGAAGTATTCATTGTCACCATTAAGTTTCAGTATATTTTCTGCAGTCATCCACAAAAATGGGTCAGTAGCATAAAACTGTTTCATCAGAACATAAACGTAACATAAATATTAGCTGGAACCATATAAAGTCGCTACTTGTTCACTTTGACCTCTAAAAACAGCAATTTCATCTGGCATGACCAAATATGACTCTAAGTAACACACGTTTACAAGCAAAGCTGACCGGGCTCTCCGAGCCACAGGGAGAGTAAGACGAAGCTTTGCAGGATGCAGCTGGCGGCCATCACTCAGGGCATCCCTGAGAGTGGCTCTCCTGTGGCAGGACCACAGGCCCAGGAGGTCACAGCCGAGGTTCCCACAGAGCTGCCAGGGCTGGGCGGGCTCTGCCTGCGCCACTCCTGTATGCCAGCAGCACAGCAGGGGCAATGTGATGCCGATGAGCCTGGCCCTGGCTCCTCAGGGAGGACATTGGATACCTGTGCTGGGGACGGTGGGCGGCCTGAGGAGGGGTCGCCTCCCTGGCAGGCCCCTCCATCGGGCGCCACCCTGAGGTCTCTGGCTGCCAATGAGATGGGACCACCTGACTTTCTAATAGGAAGGATGAGGCCAAAATATGTATCCTGGACAGTGACAAGGCATTTTTGCAATCGCAAGGTGAAAACTCCAAGGCACCTTCCCAATCTTGGGATACCACAGACCCGCTGTCCACAGGGTGGGTTTTGCACAGGTGCCTCACACCTCAAGCTGTGCCAATTCTCCTCACCTGGGGAAAATGCTTATTTAAATGCTGCTTTACAACTGCTCTTGCCAAGGGCACCGGGAGGGCTGATGGCTTCCCACGCCCTAAGTGGGTGCTGGTGACATCCCCAGAATGGGGCATGGCTGGAGCCCAAGCCCTGGCTTAGGCCACGTCCTCGGTCACTCTGGGCTTCTCTGGCTAAAAGAGGGTGCCTGCCTCTCTTCTCTGGGGTTCCTCTCTCCCCACTTCCCCAGCTTAGTGTCTATACCACCCTGGGCTCACTGTGCTGATGGTTTCTTTCTAGTCCTCCCCCATTGAGCAGCAGGTGGCCCGGGCTCTTCCCCTCCCTTCTCCCTCCAGGTTACTTCCTACCAAGCAGCTTCTGGGCCTCGCAGGGTCGTCTGGAGGCCGGAAGGCGCGCAGGGGGCCCAGAGGGTGCAGGGGATGTTGAGGGTGCAGGGCCTAGCCTCTGGACAGCCCCTTGGCCTCTGGTTTCTGCTCTGAACAAGGCACGTGGGTGCCTCTGGGCTTTTGAGCTGGGATGGAAAGGACCCCCACGCTGCTGCACAAATAAGGGCGGACAGGGACCCAGTACGCAAGCAGGGACTGAGGAAGAGGTGGGCACAGACGTGCTGAGGCCACCCCACGCAGGGAGGGGATGAGCATGCAAGCCGAGACGTGTACCTGCATGGGCTGAGTCCATGCAGGTCAGGGCTAAGGGTGAGGCCTGGCGGCCTCTGCAGAGCTACCTCTGGTGCCTGTCCACAGCACCTGGACACCAGGCTAGGGATGGACCCAGGAGCATCCCCTGCACAGGTGCCACAGGTACCCAGGGGAAGAGCCTTCACCGCTGCCAGGCCCTTGGGGCTCATACCAGAAGCAGACTCATTAGAAGACTACAAACAGTGCTGAGTGCTGCAGAGGAAGACAGGGACAGAGGCAGGTGACAGGCAGCTGTTGGAGATGGCGCCAGGCATCTCTGGAAAGGGCGAATACCCTGCGAAAAGTGGGAGAAATTCTGAGGGAAGGGGCCAGCAGGTCCCTGGCAGTGTGGGCGGAGGGTGTGTGCTCAGAGACGAAGTTGCAGGTGGGTTAGGGAGGGCTCCCAGGAGGGACCTGAAGGTGCGTGTCTAAACCTTATTCCTTCCTGCGGGAAACCATCCGAGCGTTCAAAGGGAACAGGGAACCCTTGGGCTGGGTGGAGTACAGCGGCAGCGAGACTGGCGACGAGATGCCTGGGCTGGAAGAGGCAAAGGCAGGAGTGGGTGGGACTCTTGGGAGGGACACAGGGAAGAACCAAGGCTGGCAAAGATTTGGGTTGCCTGTCTGCGTCAGAGCTGCCCGTGGAGATGGGGGTCCTGTGAGGAGCAGGAGGATCGAGGCCAGACAGTGGGTGGTCCCATCAGAGACACTGACTGACCTTATGCAGGCAGCCACGCCAAGGACGCAGGAGGCTGAGCAGGCCAGGGCTGAGAAGCTCGAATGTACCGAGTAGACTGTTAGTAGACTTTCAGTTGTCCCTTCTTTCTTTCTTTCTTTCTTTTTGAGACAGAGTTTTGCTCTTGTTACCCAGGCTGGAGTGCAATGGTGCAATCTCAGCTCACCGCAACCTCCGCCTCCTGGGTTCAGGCAATTCTCCTGCCTCAGCCTCCCAAGTAGCTGGGATTAGAGGCACGCGCCACTGTGCCCAGCTCATTTTTTATATTTTTAGTAGAGACGGGGTTTCACCTTGTTGACCAGGATGGTCTCAATCTCTTGACCTCGTGATCCACCCGCCTCGGCCTCCCAAAGTGCTGGGATTACAGGCGTGAGCCACCACGCCCGGCCAGTTACCCCTTCTTTCTTAATGGCCCCAATTTTGTTCAGGGGCCCACCTCTTCTGTCACCATGCACCTTGGGGGACCTGGCCCCACCCCAGAGCCCAGGATGGACTTCACTTGCATGAAAGCCCCTTCCCTGTGATGGTGTTTAGGTCCTAAATCTGGCCAATAAGATGTAAAATTTACTGGCAACTTTTTCCTCATTCCCAAAGCCACACAAGGAACTCTTCCCTCCCCACGCCCACCCCGGGGTTAAGATGTCTGGCTGCAATACCCCAAACTGCCGCAAACTCCTGCTGAGGACGCTGCCGCCATGGTGGCCTGGCCTGACAGCAGCCTGGAGCCCTGCCTTCCTCCACAGGGGACAGCACATCGCACCTGCCCCCGGGCCCAGGCTGGGGCCTCTGTGCTTCCAGGCTGATGCAATTCAGCTGGTATGGCAGGCACGGCACTGCATGAAGGAGAAAGGTGTGGGCCTGGAGGAACTCCCCAGTAGGAAAGCCCAGACGCTGAAGAGGGCACTGCCCCCACTGGCCTCAGGAAAGGGGAGGCCCAACAGCAGGAGGTCAGCTAGGAGCTGACAGCATGAGAGAACTGAGAAATGGCAAATTATAATCCCCAGGAAGGCAAGGGAAAAAAGAAATAGAGCAGCAGGAAACAGCAGAAGGGGCGGTATAAGTGGTCCGTAAGCAACAGTTACAAGACTGAGGCTGGCAGAGTGGATTACAAACACCTGCCACTCCGTGCCGTCCACAAGCAACTCCCTTCAGATAGGACACAGGCGGGCTGAAAGTAGGATGAAAGAGAGCACATCACACAGACATTAGGGAAAAAGAGCTGGGCTTTGTTAGTATCGTAGTAACACTTCAGAGCAAAGACATCAACTAGGGTCCAGGGTCCTAATGACAGATCAGTCCAAGACGACACGGCGGTCCCCAGTGCGCATGTATGGAACATGTCCCATTAGGATGGGGGTGAGGAAGACCGCGGCAGCCCTGGGAGGTGGCCAGCTGCACCTGTAAACACCCCGTTTTTGCACTCGCATCTAACATCAGAGCCTTTCCTACACTGAACGTCTTTACACTCCCATCCTGTGTAGTAAACATAGTGAGCTTCAGCTGGGAAAAGCGGCTGCTCCAGCCAAGGAAATCCTGGTCTCAGATGAAAGGCAGAGGGAAATCGGCTCTCTTCTGCAACTCCATCTCCTGGAAGCTCACTGATCTGCCCAGGGGCCTGGTGGTTGCTCTCTCCCCACCAGACAACCCGTCTCCAGTTGGTCCCGCATGCCCTTCTGGGTGAAGCTGCTCATCCCTTGCTCCTGGGCTCAAGACTAGAGGGCAACTGCCTGCATCAGGATCCTCTTCACAATCTCCTACCCCATCCTGGGCCCCGCGGCCCTCCAGCTCCACCAGGGCAGGGCTTAGCTTCTCTGGCCAGGTATATGCTCCAAGGCATCACACGCTTGGCTATGGCCTGTGCTCTAAGTTCCATACACACCTGAAGGGCCTCTGGCTAAGCCAATGCAGCTTAGGCTGCGTCCTTCTTTCCTGGCTGTCAGCTTCACCTACTATCTCCCTCCTCTCCATGGTGGAAACACCCACACACACCTTTGTCTAAGAGACCACCAGTTTACTCAGATCAGAAATGGCCTGTGCCCAACCAGGTCCAGCAACACATGTGGTCCTTATTCAGTTGTTCAATCCACTGCTTTAGAGGAACACAGGATTTTAGCACTATTAAAAGATGTGGCTAGAGCAAGGAATGGAATACAACAATCCCAAACTTTTGGTGGACAGGGGTGACATGAAGTATGTAAACCTTTAGGGTTTGGGTCTTACACATCTCCGAGAGCCATGAGGAGTCTAAGCCCTGGCTCTTTTGTGGGACCTGCTGAGTCCAGCAGCCAATCCACAGATACATGGTGTTCACTACCAGCCAGGGAGTTCGGGGATGGGGGTGGGGGGGATCTGTTATGTGGTAATAGCGAATCAATACGTCATCCTATTTCTTCCCAGGGCAGTGCTGTGCACAGAGAAGACATAAAGTATACTCCACTAACACACATTTACTGCATATCTGCTGATTTTCAGACATTGTGCTAAGAGGAGGGGAGGCTGGTGATCCAGAGGGCATAATTCCTGCCCTCAGGGAGCACAAGTAATCACACTGTGATGAGTTCTATGAAGGAATTTCTCTGCAACACAGGATGACAGGTGAGTTAAATGCTATGGTGCTAGGACAGAAGGGGAAAGAGAGGAAATGCAGAACAGAGAGTCCAGGGAGGGACCCATGCACACATGGGAAGTCTGTAAGTAACAAGAGTGGCACTGGAGAAAGAATCTTTCCACATGACAGAAAGTAAAACTGGGTTCCTGTCTAAGCACACACACCACACACACATGATCAAGCCCAGCTGGATTAAAGGCACACACACACACACACACACAATTACCTTTATGACTCTGGAGTAGGGAAAGCCTTCTTAAGCAAGTCCAAGACACTCAAACAATAAAGGAGAAGACTGATAAATTTTACTACATAATAATTAAACACCATAGGACCGGACGCGGTGGCTCACGCCTGTAATCCCACCACTTTGGGAGGCCGAGGCGGGTGGATCACGAGGTCAAGAGATCAAGACCATCCTGGTCAACACGGTAAAACCCCATCTCTACTAAAAAATACAAAAATTAGCTGGGCATGGTGGTGCACATCAGTAGTCCCAGCTACTCAGGAGGCTGAGGCAGGAGAATTGCTTGAACCCAGGAGGCGGAGGTTGCGGTGAGCCGAGATCGCGCCATTGCACTCCAGCCTGGGTAACAAGAGCGAAACTCCGTCTTAAAAAAAAAAAGATTAACACCTCAATAGATACTATTCTAAATAATGTTAAGAGTTAAGACAACTGGTAGGTTGAAAGAAAGTATTTGTAGCATATATAACAAAGGATTAGTAGCCTGAACAGATAATCAATTCCATCACAAAAGAACAGTGAAAATGGGCAGAGGACATGAAAAGGCAATGGTCATTCCACCATCTTCATCAGACCCCCGTCCACTCAGTGTCTGGCACAGGAGGGCCCGCCTCCCGCCAGCCTCTTCCTAGTGCAGGCATCACCGCTGCCTGAGGATGAGTCTGTCACCACGAGGACCCAACGTCAGTTCCAAACAGCTTCAGGGACGCAGCTTTGGAGAGCGTGCCATTTTCACAAAACCAATGAAAGTCCTGATACAGGAACATCTATTTTTGTGGTAAGTCTTGGCGGTCAGGGTGATGACTGTCTCCCCATGAGCACTTGATGTTAATGCCAACTCGGAACCCCTAAAACACAAAGGGTAGCCCCGTGTGCCACAGCCAGCCCCAACGTGGGTGAGAAGCCTTTAGGATCCAGTAATACATGAGGCCCGTCTTTCTTTCTCATGCACACGTATGGGAACAGACAAAAAACTATGTTTAGAAAAGATGCATTCTTGAAGAAATTTTAATTAAAAAAGAAAATCAAAAGAAAAATTGAACAGTGCCTAAATCTTTATTTTCATAACCTACATTTTTTTTTCAAATTAGACAGTTTTACACTGAATGACACAAAAGGAAACTTAAATTACCAATAGTTTACATGTAAGCTTGATTCCAGTCTTAATGAAAAGAAGCAGAACAAAAACAAAACCCTCAAAGAGTGTCCACGCGGCGCCCCTGCACTGTGAGCTGCCAGCGGCCAGCGCCCTTGCCTGGATTGTCTGCAGCCCTGTAGTGGGCCGTGAGGCATGCAAGCCGCACGACAGCTCGCCAGCGGGGCACGCTGACAGGCATGCACCACCACTACCCATCGCCCAGGTACACTGAACTGGTTTTAAGCCTGAACTGCAGAGATCCTGACTGACACAACAATGCAAGACGTTTACTGCCACCGCCAGAGACAGCAGTGATGTGATGACCGACAGCTTGGGTGGAAATGTCAAGACACTAACTCTCAGAGAACAACTTACTCCACTTGAAATTCATGTTTGGTGAAATGGCCAGGTTTTTATTCTTCTATTTCAAAATGATAAGCATCATCACATGATTTTACAAGTTAAAATGCCATTTGTCATTGCTGCATCTCTGATTCTATAACCTGAGATACCGCTAGGGATAAAGGAAGGCGTTAACTTAAAAATAAAAAGCATGAAAGATGCTCTCACGGCTTTGTGTGACACAGCACAGTCATGAAAGATACTCTCACCGCTTTGTGTGACCAGCACAGTCTGCATGCACCATCACAGCTTCCTATTATAATTCCCATTTTCTTCTGAGTGGAAACGCTCAAAGTACTATCAGGTTTTTTTGGACATTATATAGCTATCTGGTATTTCACCTTTGCTTAATTAAAAATGGTGCTGTAAAAATGAGCCAGGTTTCAGTTCTTGATGCAGAGACTGCTGCTGGCTGGGCAGTAACTACAGTGTATTGACCAGATGGCAGCAGAGCCCTCCAGCGGTGACTGGCTATTGCACGCACTGCCCTCCTCACGTAGCTGGTGAGCTGACACTTCAGCTGACAAACAAAATGAAGGACTAAGCTGGCTCTAACCACACACACTGCGCTGCAATGCTCACACCTTGGGGGAAAGGACTTCTCATTATTAAAAGCCAAGGACTCACTGAGGGTGGGGGGTGTGATCTGGGAATGGCTGACGGTGCCCTGGCCCTTCCCTAGCAAAGATGCACCTCAAAGGCCCAGGCCTCAGGCTTGCCTCCCAGCTTTTAGAGTACTGAGTTTGGGTTTCAGAGATTAATTATTTCTGATTTTTTTTTTCTTGGTGGCGGGGCGTGGGGGTGTCAGTGAACTGACAACTACAAAAAAATAAATCCCTGTGTTTTTTAAAAATGCATTTGAAAAACAGTAGCCCTGTGGCTATTTCTCTGTATCTGAATAACGGCAATTGCTTTAAAGGAAATGGTCAAATATGTCAGGCATGTTATCCCCTGGCAGGTAAATCATGCTTAGCTGCAGGTGATCTTAACTAGATTACTTTTTACCTTCACTTATGATCCTGCCAGGTTTTGCTCTCTATATTATACTTTAAAACTCTTTCACATTAGATATGATTAGTATGCATTTCATACTTTTTAAAAGAGTAGGAAAACATCTGGAGGCTTTTAATAAGGCTTTCCAATTCCCTTTTGTAGCAAAGAGGCAGAATCAGTTCAACACACCCATGTAAGAGAAAAAAGAAAATCTCAACAAATCAAAATAATATTCAAACCACAACATTTAGTTTATCTACATCCAGCTCAACAGCAACATTTATAATATATCAATAATTTTTATCAGAATTTTCTCTGTAGGGTACCTTTTTAATATGTTCTGACTATTTACAACTGTACAAGCAAAGCACACTCCCAAGTGCACATATTTAATACAGTATTGACTATTTGCATTTACAGGATTTTCCAACATTCTGAAAAAAAGATCAACTGTTTGAGATCTTTAAGGTATATTACAAAAACTACTGCTAGCTCTTGTACTACAGTATGCTTACTCAGTAAAACTAGCGACAGGAGATCCACACGGTAACTGAGTAACTCTGACCCACTCACGCCAACCCAGGGCCGGGCTCCATGGACTCTAAGCTGTCTTATACAAAAGTTAAGGCAAAGTCATTTTCAAGTTTAAATAAAATTCAAGTCTTTAAATATTGGATGGAAATAACCTTTTCTTAAAAAAACCCTTAGCCTTGTTAAATAACATTTTGTGGAATAAAGTGTATGGTTACATTTAGCAGGAAATATTCTCATTTTAATGTTTGCTGCTTAGAATACTTAAAGAAAAATTTCAGGCATTTTAAAACAAAATAATTTATATTTAACTTTATTATAAACTTGCTAACTTTAGTGCATCCTTGTTCTTCAGAAGTGCAGCACTTCTGTAAGTGAATCAATGAGGCCCTCGTCTTGGAGGTAAAAGAGCAGGAACTTTAACCTCCACCAGCCAAAGAGGGGAAAAACCACAAACACCATTCTCTCACAATTACAGAACTCTTAAATTCATGTGCTGATGCAGAAGTACAGAAGACGTCCACATGGAGCTGACCAAGATGTGGACTCTCTCCAACAGACAGAAACGTGCACAGAGCAGGGCCAGAGCTCAGCTCACAGGGGCCAAAACATCACGGTACAACTTCGGTAACACGTCCGTGGGCAGCAGTTTATGTTTTCATTTAGGTTCTATTCACAATGTGCTTTGAATTTATATTACATAATAACCACTTGAAACTGGAGTGAGAAGCTGGTTACTTGCTTGCAGTGCATCAGAACCAAGGTTCCGCGTTTCCCTGGGGTGGCCCCTGCAGGTTCGCTCTGCCCACAAGATCAAAAAGGACGCGCTCTCTACATTCTTAAATGCCAGAGTCCCCTTCTAACGGCTCAGGTGGAAGCACAGCTCCCACATCAGCACTGATGCCCTGGCGTGGCCAGCACTGCCTCTGCCAGGGCCACTGGCCCTCATTCATCTGTGGGGACATTCTAGAGATACGCACTTGCAGACTAGTTACGAAGAAAAAAAAGTAAGCATAGTTCCCTTAATTTAGAAAAACTCACTATATATAGCTTGCTGAAGTTCAGAGCCACATGGAGGCTTAATAAAAATACCAATTTGTTACAAGGATAAATGCATTTTCTATCTTGGAAAAAAAATCAGACTTATGCATCACCTCCAGTTAAGCACCAACCTAAAATAAGGTCTGTATTAATTAAATCCTGAAAAATTGATTTTTTTTTCAAGAGGGGGAGAATCCAACTCACAGAAGAAAACCAACTTGAGGATCCCACGGGCCTCAGACACTGCAAGCTCCTAACCAGCGGCTCGCCCTCGCACTGAGTGGGAAGAGTGTCTCACTTGTGGTTAACACAGCGCTCTGTGACCCCTCCCGGACGTACGGTTTTCACTGAGGAGACTTGGGGGGAGTGCTCTGCTCTCGGCTGAGACGCTTCCCCATGGCTGAGGGAGAGGGTCGGCCCCCTGCTGGCCGCCTCTGGTCTCTGGGGGCTCCAGGTGTGGACTTGAGGGCTGGGGGCTCCCGGTATCTATCTGCCGGGTCTGCCAGCTTCTTTTCCTCCTTCCCACAACCAGCAGGGTTTGGCTTTTGTTCTTTTTGGGGTTGCAATGGGGAAGAAGGAGGCTCTTTACTCGTTCTCTGACAAATCTCTGCGTAGCTGGGCTTTCGCAATTCCTGAAAACAGACAATTCTGGGTTACCTGTGTGAAACCGTGCCTCAAGGGACAAGACAGGAAATCAAGTTCACTTAAGATAAAAGAGTTTTCAATTGTAACTAAGTTTCCATCTTCACTAGTGTTTTTAACTTCTACAAAGTTCATAAAATTCAATGATTTGGTGTCCTCTGCAGTATAACATTCCCTCTGTGCTACTCTAATAATGCCTAAAAAAATGGATAAAGTTAGAAAAGGCACAAGAAGAAAAGGGCTGACTGAATGCCATGCCCTATCCAGTCCTATGCCTGAGCTCGCCACCCCACCTCACGACAACAGAGGGGTGTCCTGGGTGCCCACAGCGGGCAATGGACTCTCACATGGTACCCAACCTAGAAAGGTAAACTCCAAAAAATCGTCTTTAAATAAAAATGGTCTGCACATTTCAAACTACAAAGAACTAAAAATGTGTAAGAATGATGAAAGCAGCTAAAATCTTCACAGAAATGTGTAATAGGGTTTTCAGATAAGTGGAAGCATAAAGGCTAAAGTAAAATATTTCATTCACCTACAAAAACTATTGCCTTAATAATATTTTGGCAAGGGCGGGGAACGACAGAGTCTTGCTCTGTTGCCCAGGCTGGAGGGCAGTGGCACGATCTCAGCTCACTGCCTCCCGAGTAGCTGGGACTACAGATGCATACCACCACGAACGGCTCATTTTTCTTATTTTTAGTAGATATGGGGTTTCACCATGTTAGCCAGGATAGTATTGATCTCCTGACCTTGTGATCCCCCTGCCTCAGCCTCCCAAAGTGCTGAGATTACAGGCCTGAGCCACCACACCCCGCCCGGCCTTTAATAACTTTACCTTATTAAAAAATCCTTTTTAAGACTCAGCCCAGGGGACAGCAATGGATTAATCTACCAAATTCAAGGAAAAAGCTCACCCAAGATCAAACTACAGAGGACACAATTCAGAGTAAGTGAGGCCATGGTTCACCCAGTAGGGAAACAAGCAGAAAGAAGGTGCTGGGGTTCAGGCCTGCTGGGCCCACAGGGATCAGAGGGTGGTGAGACCACCGTCTTACTCTTCCTTTCTCTTCATCAGACACACAACCTGTGTTTGTACACACACACAGACACACACAGACACAGACACATGAAATGCTGAAATAATCCTAAAGTCTAAGAAGAAAAAGGAGCTGGGGTCTTGTGACTTCTCAAGAAATCTCTACTGACCAACACTGAAATTAAGGACTACGTTGTGGTCCAAGAAAGAACTGGAGTAGTGGGAAATTATTAGCAAATATTAAAGGTATTTTGTACAGGAAACACAACACAGACAGATGCAAATAAAAACCCACCAAATTAGATGTGATTAAAAAACGAGCAGGTGCAGGAGTGCGCAGCATCTGTTCACACCAGAGCCTCGCGGCTGTCGTGCAGGCAGGCAGGCACGAGGTACGTACCGTGGCGGCTCCGTTCACCTGCACCGATTTACATGCTGTCGCAGTGAGGGCAGGAGGAAGTCTGTCCACATTGTGGGCTTCCCTCTGTTTCTCTGCCACCTTGAGATCGCTGTAAAAATGCCACCCAATATTTGAATCTCATGCAACATCACAGGCCACTCAAGTCAGTAAACACCAAGGCGCTGGTAGAACACCAATACTCACTCGGGTAAATGAGCTGGGGAGGGGGATCGCTCATATGTTGCTGATACAGCACAAGAAGCTGGCACCGAGGGCTCTCTGGAAACCACTACAGGAAGGGTATTCATGCTCGAATCTGCACTGAGGGTCTGAAACAGGGTCAAGAGTGTTCATCAGAGTCCTGCCGGCACCAAATGGAGCTGGTACCAGTGCCCGTTCACCCCACCTGAGAACAGCCTTGGGAGAGAGGCACGAGGACATAGGGAAAGAGAGTCTTCTACAGCAAAAATGTCACAAAGAGCCCAGGATTGTCCTCTGCCCCACAGAGCACTCACCTTTCTCTTTCTTGGCAAATGCCCCATTGTTCTTCCGTCACGGGCCCTTATCTGCTCTCCCGAAATGATGATCTACAAGCTTATTTCTTCTATGTATATATATAATTGCACTTTAGGTTCTGGTGTACACGTGCAGAACATGCAGGATTGATGCATAGGTACATACACGGCAATGTGGTTTGCTGCCTCCATCTCCCCATGACCTATATCTGGCATTTCCCCTTCCCAACCTCCCTACCCCTCACTGTCCCTCTCCTATTCCCCCTCAACAGACCCCAGTGTGTGATGCTCCCCTCCCTCTGTCCATGTGTTCTCACTGTTCAACACCCGCCTATCAGTGAGAACATGTGGTGTTTGATTTTCTGTTCTTGTGTCAGGTTGCTGAGAATGATGGTTTCCAGATTCAGCCATGTCCCTACAAATGACACGAACTCATCGTTTTTTATGGCTTATTTCTTAACTGAACAGTCATCAAACATATCTTACCCACCTGGTACTTTGGGCCTGGCATGGTGTGGCACAAAACCACACACACACACCTCCTGGGTGTTGAGACCTAACACAGTTCAACATGACTCATTCACATAGCTGATAAAAACCGATCAGTGCCTCCACCTCTGCATAAATGTGGGCTCCCTGAGGCAGGTGGCAGGCACTGACATCAGCTGTCCCTGAATTCACAACAACCCCAGGAAGCAGGTGGGCTAATGCCCCCATCTCAACAGATGAGGAAACTGAGGCCCAATACATCTAAGTTAATCCGTCCAAGGTCAAAAAGCTAAGGACCGAGTGAAACTTATTCTCTCCTTATTCCGGCCAGCGAGCTTCTGTGCAGTAAAATTTGTGCCTGATCTTATTCACATGGGACATCATGACACACTTGTCATGCAACTTAAAAACGGCAGGAGGGCAGGTGATCTTCACACTTCTGCCCTTAGATGAAGGTGGACGACAGACTAAGAACCCTTCCAGCCTGAGAACCAGAATCTGCTGCGACTCCTGTGCTTGAGCAGCAGGAATCCAGCTTGGTGGGAACAGGATGGCAAAGGACTCCTTTTGTAAAAGCTCATTTTAAATTCAGGGTAAGGGCCGGGTGGCGCGGTGGTTCATACCTATAATCCTAGCGCTTCGGGAGGCCAAGGTAGGCGGATCACCTGAGGTTAGAGGTTCCAGACTAGCCTGTCCAACAAGGTGAAACCCCCTCTCTAACAACACAAAAATTAGCCCGGCATGGTGGTGCCTGCCTATAATGCCGGTCACTCAGGAGGCTGAGGTGAGGCAGGAGAATTGCTTAAATCTGGCAGACAGAGGTTGCAGTGAGCCAAGGTCACACCACTGCACTCCAGCTTGGGTGACAGAGCAAGATTCCATCTCAAAAAACAAAAACAAAACAATTCAGGCTATGTTCCGTCCCGGTGCAAGTGAAATGCAGATCCACAACTGCACTCATGAGGCAAGTCAGAGTGACCGTCACAAGCCCCATGTCAATAGGGGAAGGGCTGAACCCCATCATTTCTGGAGTCTCCACCCTACTTTGAAACTCATGGGCCACGCTGTCGACTTAAGAAGCTCCCAAGCAGCAGTAACAGCTTTTCAAAGCAGCAATTCTTTTTTTCAAGAGAAACCTTACATAGAAACTCAAAATGGGCACGGCAGTAGCTGCTGTTTCTTAAGCAGGGGTGGAGGCCTGCCTCTTCTCCTTCACTCAGTACCAAGGGGAATAGGCCACAGTTTCAAAACTAGAATTCATGGTCTTTCAAGTGCATTTCTTCTCAGGGCACAAATACCTTAGAAATTATGGGGTGGAAATTTAAGGCTATGTGACAGAATTCTGGAATGCACTCAAGCTTCAAGGTTGAAAACAGGAGTGTGACCATCTACCAATATGAAAAGGAAGAGACACGTCACCTCACTTTAGCCTAAAGATACTGCCTCAAAATCCACCTTAAATTCTGCCCTAGAAACTGAGGAACTGTTCTATCTACTACGGTGCCTTCCCTAAAGCCTGGGGAGGAAGAGATGCTCACTCTGCAGACCTAGGTGGGGTAACAGGTGGCATGGAACAGACCCGCAGTGACTGAGGCACAGCTGGGGAAAGGGCCCCTGGGACAGGAGATGAAGGCAACCATGAGTGCTTAGCAGGTTCTTCCTGTGCACATTAAGTAACTAGGCAGAAAACTTTCTCTGTACCTTCCAGAGCCTTCAAACGCCAGGTGTGGCAGCTGGACCAGTCCAACCTTCACCTCGCTAAGCACATTAGAGGCCAGGAGCGATGGGCTGGGTATCCTCTGGTATCTGCAACTCGGAATGGCTCCTGGGATGCTGTTCACTGCCACGGAGGGAGCACCCCATGGGGCAGCCCAGGCCTTACCAGAAACCACCAACACTACAGTGAGGGCCTCCCAGGCTTCTTGATCCTGTCTCACAATGATCCCTAAACATTTTAATGATTTCCAATGTAATTCAGATTTTTCTATTTCATTCTGTTTTTTTTTTTTTTTTTTTTTTTTTTGGTAAAATAAAGGCAGGTCTAAATGAAAATGAAAAGTTTCTGGGTGAGAGAAAGGGTCTATACGGCTTATCACGGCACAGCTTTCTACCTCTGACTTCATCAGACAGCAAGGTTCAGTAGAAGACCCAGCCCTGGGTTCAAGGCTGGCCTTACTCCAAATCTGTGTGACCTCTGCAATCACCTGGCCTCCAAGCCTCTTCTGAGTACTAAAAACAAACATGTATAAAGAGCCCGGCAAAGAGCCTGACATGGAACCCGTACCTAGACACTACTGACAACCATTAGACATGTAACGGATCCCTTACCCTTTCTTTGGATGATCCTATTATCAAGCTAGATAGCCTGTTTTCAAACAAGTCCTCTGTCTTCAAATTGCCTGCAGCTCCAGGTAACGGAGGGAAGTTGGATAGCCCCAGCTCAAAGCTTGGCGACGGAGGCTTTGGTGGCGTTGGAGACTGTGTCTGGCTGCTCTGCAACAGAATGACACCCCAGGGTCATGGTATGGAAAGAGAAGGCCAAGCAGCTTCTCATTTCCACACCTTTGGGAAAATATCTGTAAAAACAATGTGCAGATCATTCAACCCAGACAAGGGCTTCCTTGCCCAATCGAAGGTCCTCTCCCTACAACTTCAACCATCTAGAGCAGAGCTGTGAAACTGAAATCTCAAGGCTGCTGCTGCCGCCCAAGAAACATGTCAAAAAGGACACAGTAAGGCTAAGGTGCCATCCAAAGAGCCATCCGCCCATGGCTGCCAGCACTCACGAACAGCAGGGGCAGCTGAAGGCAAGAGAGACTCTCTGGAGTGACTCCAGCCCACCAGATGGAAAGCAAGGCAGACTGAGTCTAGACATTAAACTTTCCCATTTTCAGACAAGTATTGTTATTACAGCATAGCTTTTCATGTAAGTCACAAAGATAATTGCAAAAAACAAAATATGACACTTTCTCCACTCTCCACAACCTGTGTAAGAAATGTTACACACATTTGTACCAAAAAAGTGGTTTAATATATATATATATATAATATATAAAGTATATAAATATATATATACTTTAAGTTGATTTTCAGAGAATTCAAGCTCCCATTTTGTTAAACCACTTTTTAGAGAGAGAGAGAGAGAGAGAGAAAGAGAGAAAGAGAGAAAGAGAGAGAGAGAGAGAGAGAGAGAGAGAGAGAGAGAGAGAGAGAGAGAGAGAGA